>JARQZK010005055.1:780000-897500 GCA_030704885.1 Cynegetis impunctata
TAATGAAGAAATAGGTACTTTGTTTCATTGTTTCCAATTTCATCTTAGCGACAAATTTATCTTAGTAACACGTACATACATAAAACAAATATAACACTAAAAACCAGTTAAAAATATAATTTAAAAAAAAACGTGTTTCATCATCATCAATTCTATAAAAAGAAATTATCAATTCTACGTGATTCCGCATCGCCTAGCGACTACTGTACGCGCAAATCTGCATCCTGGGTAAATGGGTGTAAACAACCTTTCACAACACACAGCCTCGCTTAAATTCTGAAACCAGTCTACCTGCTGACGTACCAAAGAGCGCGGCCATGTTGCCTTACCAATGGCCAACACAAGCACTACATTCAATACGCGAAAATGCGCGCATTCATCTATAAACAAATCGACGTGAAACAATAATAGTGCCTGTAAAATTTTAATATTGCGAGCAATTACTCCTTAGTGATTTTACCAGTGCGTAGTTATTCTGTCAAACCATCTTAAGAAGCCAGTGAAACTCTCAGTATGTGCTTTAAGTCTGTACCACTTACGTGACCTACTTCAATTTAAAGTCAAATCAACTCTACTCGCACTAAGACAGTGAACATGTTGTATTTAAAGTGACAAGATGGTACCGCTTTGAATTAACGAGTGAGTCGTGTTTAACATGTCCAGTAAAAAACAGCCCTTCATAAAACCAGCAAACGAAGCTTCTGGAAATTCTATACCTCCGAAATATCAACATCCCCCTTTACCACCCAACAGCGCGATAAACAATCAAGGTATTCTTAAACATCCACCTCTGAAAGATGCCAAAAGTTACCCCTTGAAACCATCCGAGAAATCGGCGACGTTTCAACTACAACAAACAGATCAAGGTAAATACTACCCGAATAATATTAAATATTTATATCCCGCGTATCCTCCTCAACAAAGATCTGACGACGGTAGGCCACCAAATATTGGAACAACCCAAGCACAAATCCACCAGGAATTGAATCACAAATCGATTCCTTTGGACGAACCTGGCATCCCTCAAATTCCGGTTTGCGATCCCAGATTGTTGCACCAAATTCACCACAGGCAACCCTACAGATACGAAGACGATCACATAAGGGCAGACATGTTGAAATTCGTAAGGAAAACCGAGGATAATAGAGGAATTACAAACAGTCAGCATCACATACAGAGCATCCTTTCCGAACTTCGATCTTTGAAAGAAGCAAATCAGAGATTAGCAGACGATAATCAGGAGCTACGAGATCTGTGTTGTTTCCTAGACGATGATCGTCAAAAGGGAAGAAAATTGGCGAGGGAATGGCAACGTTTCGGTAGATACACGGCCAGCGTGATGCGTCAGGAAGTGTCAGCTTACCAGAGCAAACTCAGAGAATTGGATAACAAGCAACAGGAACTGATCAAAGACAATCTCGAATTAAAAGAATTATGTTTGTATTTGGACGAAGAAAGAGGTAACCATGCGATGTGTCCTACGTGCGGCAGTGCTCCTTCGGGAAATCTTAGAGACGACGGAGATGGGTCAAGTTCGAGTACGAACGCCGATGAACCTGGACTATCTCAGCAATATACCGGAAGCAATCAGCCCCGGAGATCAGCGAGCAGAGAGAGAATATTGCATGAAAACCTGGCACGACAACGGAGCACGTTCAACGGTAATTAATGTTTTCATTTTCTTATTCCTTCCGTTTCATTTTTTCCCACCACATTAATGAGCGTTTAGTATGGGAATCTTTACGCACTGTGGAAATGTTGAATATTCCCAGCAGTTAAGAGTGTCTTGGGACGAGATAAATTCATATTCAAAAGGCGGAGAGGTGTCTGCATTCGATTATTTATAATTAGTCCTGTTGATTGTCTTGGGTTTTCAAGCGGAAAAATGTGAAAGTATATAATTCTTGTTTTCAAGTAGTACATATGAAATGTTATTTATTGATGAAGAGGAGAAAGCTGAAATTTAGTCTGAATTATTTATCTCAATTGATGAATGTCAAGGTAATTTCGATCTTTTCAATGTTTTGGGAAACTCACGAATTTCATGACGATACTTACTTCAACTTATTAACAACATCGGTTTTTAAACAACAATAGCATGTTATTGCTAATAAAAAATTAATAAACAACAAAACATATATATATATATATATATATATATATATATATATATATATATATATATATATATATATATATATATATATATATATATATATATATATATACATATATATATATATATATATATATATATATATATATATATATATATATATATATATATATATATTTATATATATATATATATATATATATATATATATATATATATTTATATATATATATATATATATATATATATATATATATATATATATATATATATATATATATATATATATATATATATATATATATATATATATATATATATATAATATACATATATATATATATATATATATATATATATATATATATATATATATATATATATATATATATATATATATATATATATATATATATATATATATATATATACGAGGGGTTTAATTTTTGTATAAATATTTTATATTTTTTTGCAATTTTATGCAATTTTTTGCAATCTGCAATTTATGCAATTTTTTGCAATTTTATGCAATTTTTTGCAATTTTCTGCAATTTTCTGCAATTTTTTGCAATTTTATGAAAATGTTTCGGAATTTTGTCATCAATTTGTGGACTTTTCTGGAATTGTTGCATTTATTTCATAATATTTTGAAAACTTCCATAATATTCATGATATTATATTTTCTATACCTAGTTCGTTATCGCGTACAAACTGAATGCTAGGGAACATTGGACTGATGTCCACAAGAATTACCTAAATTTTGATACGACTTTTATTTGTGATGGGCAGGTTGCACATGGAAAGATCGATGAAAATTTCAATTAAGAAGAAATATCTCTGTTCAAAGAATATTTTTCTGAAGATATCTCCACACCTCCTGATGAGGATATCCTAAATTTTGAAAAACTGTGACATCATTTGATATTCCACAAAATCTAGAACCAACAAGTCCTTACGTTGATGTAAAGGATAAAGAAAAAATTGTTACTATAAGAAAAACAATTTTATGCTGCTTACTCAATGAAAATCAACCACAGTATAAAATTAACTTTTAAATACAAAAACAATTGAAGTTATATTTCATTTCAGATTTAGCTCTGATCGGCTATTGAGAGTGATGTCAAATAAGCACCAATTTAAACTCATCCTATTCACAACCTTTTGAGATCAAATCACTAGAAAATTATTACGCTGTTTACTACTCAGATGGTATATAGAAAGAGTTATCGGGAAGATAGTTGAAAATTTCATTTTCTTTAGTCCCAAGCTCCTTAAGGGTACCGTGAGACCGTATTCGCATAAATACTCGTACATTATTTAAACAACTGAAAAAAAAATTTGAATAACTTTTACATATACAGGTTGTCCTAATTGCCATGTCCACTATTGCTATTTCGGTAACTATAATAACTGCAAGATTGGTCAAATTAGATAAAATGTGCAGTTTTAGGTGGAAATTGACAATCCGATTTCAGATTTTTTTAAATAAATTTCTATCTCGAGATACGGGGGTTTTTCAAAAAATTGCTCAAAACTATTTGATCGAATATCTCAAAAAGTATAATTTTTACAAAAAATTGGTGAGGAAAAAAATTTTTGCATTTTAAACGTTCTTCAAGGTGGTATTTTTTAAGGAAATTTGGTTCGTCTAGTTTTCGAGATATCACATTCAACTTTTTTTTTAATACGGACCTGCATCTTTCATGCCAAATTAAAAAAAAAACTTTTTTTGCTGATTTCAACGATGTATCACATGTCCATAGCCGTTTGTATTCAAATGGTAAAAAACTAGTATTGAAGTTTTTTGGCACTTTTTTCATTTTATCATAGGTTTAATCATAGAGCAAAGAAAAAAATTGCTTATAAAAGCCTATGATCCGTAATACATGTGTCGTGTCAAAGTAAGTTTAAACCAATATGGTAGCGTTTTTCAATGGTGAAAAATTAGGTTTATTTTTTTGTTCTGCAAAAGCATTTCGAAGTGCTGAAAGAGCCCTTCAAATGTATCAAAATTCATACCCGGAAAGGCGCTTACTGAATAGAATAATTTTTACAAGGCTAGATCGAAATTTGCTACTAGACGGATCATTTAATGATCCTTCAGAATGGGAAACAACTGTAACGGCGGAGAATGGGAGAGATGAAGCAAATGCATTAGGTATGTATCATCCACTCTGAATTTTGACAAAAGTAATTTTAAAAAATAAGGAAGTTTTAAGGTTTATTACATAACTTGAATTTAATTAAATGGTAAAAAGTTTGAATGTTTAAAAACTTAATAAACAGTTTCTTTCATTACACGCTGCAACAGTCTGTGTTATTAAAATAGGCAATTTATTTATATTAAAACAATGGTTAATAATAATTGTTTTAAATTGTGTTATTGGTAGTCTAAGCCACCTCTGATGTTCTCATTTTTTTTTACTCAATACAACTTTAATTTTGGCTTTTTATCATTAAAACGCAAACAAATATGAACATGTGATACATCGTTAAAATCAGAAAAAATAGTTTTTTCGAGAAATGGAATAAAAAATACAGGTACGTATTTCAAAAAAGTAACTTGATGGTAATATACCGAAAACTAGTCGAACCAAATTTCCTTAAAAAATACCAAATTGAAGAACGCCTAAAATGCATAAATTTTTCTTTTCACTAATTTTTTGTAAAAATTATAATTGTTGAGATATTCAAATCAAATAAGTAATTTTGAGCAATTTTTCTAAAAACCCCCGTAGCTCGAGATAGAATTTTTGTTTTTCAAATATGAAACTAGATTTTCAATGTCCTCCAAAAACTGCACATTTTTTCTAATTTGACCAAGTTCTTATAGTTACCGAGATAGCAATAGTGGCCCATGGCAATTAGGACACCCTGTATACCTATGCTATTGTTTATTTGAACATTTTAACTAGGTATATATATAATTTTAGTTTCATTATTAAATTTGTAAAATTTTATGGAATTTCTCTATGAATTTCCTGAAATTTTTTTGCAATTTTTTACAATTTCATACAATATTTTGCAATTTTTCTTCAAATTTTTTGTTTCATCATTTGAAATTTTTGTTGGAATTTTCTGAAACTTTTTGGAATTTTTGCAATTTTATGCAATTTTTCGCAATTTTTTGCAATTTTATGCAATTTTTTGCAATTTTATGCAATTTAGTATTTTAGTGTACATGATTTCCTAGCGCGGTTGAGCCCTCGCGTGAAAGGAAATTCCCAGAGCGATTATTCCTCTCATGTATAAATAATCTGTTCAATGAATTCGATAAATTACCTTCATTTTTCACTTGTATATTATTTGTTGATTTTACCTTAGATACGGTTGCTATAAATACACTCATTATGCCCTAGGGCGTAATGAGCGGGCGTTATGGATCATAACGCCCGCTTATTGTACGAGGAGAAATGAAGCAACTTCCATTGATTAAATACTACATAATCCTTGTCGTATACGACTCTGGATTTCTCCGGAAATGAATTATTCGAAGCTTTGGCTGCATTTTCTATGATATTCTTGGGTAAATTCATTTTCATTATTTCTATAAGACTACACAAAGAAAGCAGCAATGACATTCACTAAATATGATGACAAAAATATTCACAAACGTCAAAATATCAACAAATGACATGCCTACTATGAGAAGGAAATTGGAAAGTATAGGAGCGATGAACCGATTTTAAAATCGATTTTCATTATAATAAAATAATTTTTTCGTGAAAAATAAAATCTTGTATGCACCACGTGCGTTACTAGATCCTAACGCTCATCGGACGTTAGGATCTATATAACGCACTTGGTACATAAATAACTAATAAATCGCCTCATGGATTTTTCGCTCTATACGTTGAATTGGTTACGACGTTTTTCATTGGTGGCGCTGATGTTGTACAAACTTCAATATTTCTGTCACGAGTACGAGTTTCACGTATTAGAAAACAATAGAATCATGACTAATGTCTTCTGATCGTGTCACGAGACCTTATCAATGCGGAACAGCTGTCGGTTCTTGTATTTAAGGTGCGTTTACATTTGCCAACCGCGTTTAATCCTTTTAGATGAGTCATCCGAAGTAGACTGCGTTCCAAATGTCAAAGAAATTGATTTAGGCGGTGAACAGACAAAAAAATTGAGGAGTGCGTAGAATTTTATGGTTACAAACGCAACTGTAGATTGTTTTATTTGCCGATATGAAAGAAGCTCTCTGATTGAAACGCACGTAACCAGTTCCTTTGAAAAGTTATTTTGTTGATTTTAATTAATCAATTACTTTCCTTACCAATTTTAATCATAGGATAGTTGGAAATTATCAAATAACTTTCCATAGGAGCTGGTTATGCAGGGTGTCCCAGATTTAGAATTTCAATTTATTTCGTCCTGACCCTTTCGCTCTTGCATTTTTGTTTTTCAAGATAAAAATCTGAAATTTGGCAGGACTCTTTTATTTTTTTTAAATTTTCTGATGTACTCAAAAAAATTCTATGTCATCCATTTTGAATAAGTGGTAGTGTATTTGCGATTTTATAAAATCAAATGAAATTGAAAAACAACATAAGTTTACAACTGATCATTTATTTGTGTGATATATCAAAAAACAATTTTGTTGTTTTGAAATGCATAAATTGCACTTAGTACAAACAAAATTCGTCCTAGATGTAAATTCAGGGAATTTGCATCTGGAAGAAAAAGATTTTTCATCAAAGTTACCTTCCATTTCATCTGAACTCCTTTCTTTTACTGTATTTTCATCATCATAATCATTGCTCACTTCTACGTCCCTATCTCCCCACCCATAATCGTCATCACCAAGCCTTTCAATATCTGATAAGCCCTCTTCAATTAGTTTTAATAGTTGTTCTTCAGTTAACGGCACTTTTTTTACTCATTTTTAAATTCATACTACTATGAAATGAATCTAGTATAACAAGAACTCTAAATAATTTGGACTTTTAGCAGGTTTTCACTTTGAAAACCTGCTAAATATATATATATATATATATATATATATATATATATATATATATATATATATATATATATATATATATATATATATATATATGTATATGAGGTGAAATTTCACCGAAACGTGCGTCATGCGTATTTTGTCTAATAAACGTGTAAATTATTATCAACCAATGTTTTTAGTATGTTCATTAATTCATATCAAGCATTGGCATAATCAATCCAAAATAGTATAATTTTATTGCTTTTCTTCATAAATTCTCAAATAATCCTTGGATTGTCCAAATTCCTAAAGTTTTTCCGTCCCAAGTATTTCATTGCTGAAAATCTTCAGGGAAAATTCAATAGTCCTCGAATTTGATAACTTTCAAATTAGTTTCGATTGAGTTGAACACAGCTTCAAGCCATGTAAACGCCTTTATCATTATTATATATCATTCACACCTTAAAGACAGATGTCCAGGTCCTTCAAACTCATCCCATTATTTTTCTTAATAGTATTTAATTTTGTAAATACTTCACAGATCAGATTATGCAATACGTCAGAAGTTTGGAGCAGAGGGTCAAAGAGCTTGAAGAGGACAAGCGATCGCTCACTCTCAAATTGAATAAAATCGCAGCTTCTACTGGCGATCCCACTTTAGCTATTCCACAAGACTCCGGAAGTGGAAGCTTGAATGGAAGACCAGAAGCTGTGGTCAGAGCTCTTCAGGTTCTCGAGGTGAGAGAACAGCTGGAGAGAGAAGGGAGAGTGTCCAACGAAAACAGAGATGTACAAGAAACTCCTGGACAGGATATGGATGATGGAGAAAAGGCACTCGTTAGAGAAATGTGTAATGTAAGTGTTGTTTAAACAATTTTGATTGTTATTAATTTTGGTTTATGTTTCATAACTGAAATAGGTATATTAGAAATTCTTATGAATTTTATTATAATCCATTATAATTACAACTGCTACACTACATTTTACATTTCTATGTTTTAAGATCCCAGAACCGCCAGACGTCCCTTATATTCTCAGTAATAAAATTTGTGGGATGGAGTAGTGCTCGTATGTACTTTCAATGTATGGATACTCGCTATCTTGTGCCGACGGCCAAGTTCCAGGTATCAGGTGCTAAAGATGGAAAAAAACTCGACCTACTTACCTTATTTTCTCACACTTGATTTTTATATATGATACTCAGGGAACGATTTCAATACCTTATGCAAGCTACCAGACCGATCGTATGGGCCAAACATCCCGCCAGACACACATTAAGTGTGAGTATGACAGTATGAGCGAAATGTCCATTTTAAGCGCGATAGTGATTATCTATGCGCGTCGAACTCCCTTCTATATTTAATGTCTAGTCAAGCATGCTCTATGTTTGAGTATACGTACTAGCGGGATGTTTGGCCCATACGATCGGTCTGGCAGCTTGCATAAGGTATTGAAATGGTTCCTTGAGTAGGTATCATATATAAAAATCAAGTTTGAGAAAATAAGGTAAGTAGGTCGAGTTTTTTCCATCTTTAGCACCTGATACCTGGAAATTGGCCGTCGGCACAAGATAGCGAGTATCCATACATTGATAGTACATACGAGCACTACTTCATCCCACAAATTTTATTACTGAGAAAATGAGGGGCGTCTGGCGGCTCTGGGATCTTGGACTCGAATTCAATGTCTTGATTTTATGAATTTTGAAGTGTTCTTAATTATTTCCCTAACATAATTTTTGTGATTAATAGTACCTATTAGTTAAAATAAAATTTATTGCTTTTATCGCTATCAATCAAACTTTATTGTTAACTACTTTAGCTGGTTGTTAAGCAATTATTTATTCATACATCAAACAGTTATTAGACTAACTCGTGTGGGCGCTTAACCTGTGACTCAATCATATTAAGGGTTATCAATCAGCTCTTAGCAAAACAAGTATTAAAATACTAAAATAAAAGTAGTTCTGATTTACTCAAATATAAAAGCGTGTTAATCACAAATGTTGACTTAAATTCTTTAAGAAGATTAACAGCAATAAAAAATATATAGGGTATTTTATTTGGTTTCCAAAAAAGCAACTATATAAATATTCCTTACAGAACGTATTATGTTTCAGGTTGTTTGGAGAAAGCTAGAGGAAGTTCCAGTCCCTCGAAGATGAATTTCCTTTCAGGGAAATTGATGTGTACAAATGGCTTGCCAACAGTGATTCAAAATATGAAGCCAAGTGAATGAGAGAATACGAATTTTAAATGCCAATATCTAGGTATAAGTGTTTTATTGAAATTCTCAAGCAAGTATCTTCATATTTGCATCCTGTTTTCAATATTCTATTTATTTTATTTTCTTTAAGCAGTATTGTTATTTTTATACAAATATTTTATATCAATTAAAAATAATTTGCCCATTTTTTACTTTTCTTTGTAGTTTTGTAACTTCCGAAGAACAAATCATATTGTGTTTACTTACCTTAGCAACATGTTTTAAACAGCTCCAAAACCTTATACAAAATATTGTGCATGCTCTTTTTATTGAAAATTTATTAAACTACGATTGTGTGGGATTTCGCGCTCAGTTTTTCTCAACATATTGATCAACGTCCTCTTTGGATTACTAAACAAACGTTCGACAACCCCATTTCAAATGAAAGAGAAATGGAGATCACAGTATACCTCACATTTGAATGGGAAAATTTATTTGATAATAACTCATCAAATAATGGAAACATGGCTATTAATTTCATCTTAAGAATCAGAACAAACAGTTGTAAATTTGTAATAAGACGTATTCAAGATTTCTTTTCTATGCACCGAAAATGCCAATTATTACAATATTTACTTAATTGCCCGTTAGGCGGCGCTCCAGTATTTACTTTACAGAGAACACAGAAAATTATTAACCGATATTCCTGTGAACAAAATGACATTCCAACTACTACGACACAGTGTGACACTGACACCAGAAAAAGTTGAGTTGGAGCGTGTAGTGTTTCAGTGCTACCGTTGGCAATAGTTTTAATTATTAATTTATTTATACGATGATCATCATTGTATTATATCATCTTAATATTTCACAGGGTGCATTCGCATTGGGCGCTTACACGCTTCGTTTTCTGTGCCTCGCGCTCACAAACGCTTAACTCTAAGCGTAAGCTAACCTAACTTTGTATGGAAATATTAAAGCACGGTATTTGCGTGAACTATCTTGCTTTTGCCTACCTAAGCGTACGAAGAAGATCGAACATTCGCCATGTTGAAATTGTGAGCGTCTTTAAGCGCTAGTAGGCCAACCCAAACGCCAATAATTCGTGCTTCTAAGCGTGAGCGCTTAAAGCGCCAACGCGAATGCACCCTTATACTTTTCATTATTAAATGTGATACAAAAATGGCTAACGACGGTGTACGTAACTCGTAATAGCCTCAAAGAGAAATAGTTTGTCCATAGCGTTTAGAAATAACGATAGCTGCGTTCTCTGGCATTTCACATAAAATTCAAAAAAGCTTTCCAAGAACCAGTACATCCTGTTCTGTAGTTTGACACTGTGTTCCGTAAACCAATTCTCGTTATATTGACTAGATGTTTCTACAAAAACAGAATTTATAGCGTTCTCCATTGGTAGAACTAGTGCGCACCGAGTGCAATTTTTATGATCCATTGGAGAACTTAGTGTGAGGGTTCTTTATCCATTGAGAAACTAGAGCAGTAGAAATTGCAGAGTGCATGTTTTTTGGCACGAGGTACGGTGGCTCATGCCAGGTTCAGTGCAGTTGTTTACATTATTCAAAAATGGCTGTAGCTCATGCTTCAAATTTGGATTTACTGAAAAATGAGGCGATTTATTGTTTTCCAGCGACAGTATTAGCGATAGTGAAGAACATCCGAGCTATCAATAGGAACACACAGGGTTACTAATTCGTTATTAATTTTAAATTTAAGGTTTATTTCTTGCGTCATTTTCTTACATTTCATAAACAGAAAAACTTTAATTTTACGATTTAGTATTACAGAAACCCGAAAGGGAATTTATAAAGTTAGTGATCCATTGGGATCACCTGCCCTAGGGCAGTTTTTTGACAGAATTAATCGAGTTCCAGTGCGGCACCAGTTTTACCAATGGAGAGCACTATTAGATGATCTGTGTACACACCTTAAGTTTTATGGTTTGAATTTAAACGACAACCATTGAAATTTTTTTTTTAACTCGAGGGACCTACAGTTTAACGCCGGTTCCGAACGGCCAATGGGCTTGTAAACTATGTACATTACCCAACAATTTTTAATCTTATATAACCACTAAATTCCGGACACAACACCCAAGAGCGAGGTGGGACTCGAACCCACAATCCTATTATCGAGTTCTGCTTAAAACATGTATATAAAATCATGTAGTAAGTACAATCACCACCCTTCTCCTCTTGACTTCCTCCAGATATTTCACAGTATATAACTTTTGAAGCTGTTTTACTATGAAACCAGAATATGAAGCTGTCAATATGTCTACCATTTAAATGCCCTTACGTTCGCCTCCACTGAAAAAATTAATGCCAAACTATTTTAAATTGAGATATTCTTACCTTCAGTTGAAAGATCCATCCTGGAGCTAAATACATTATCAAATATTAAATTAAATGTCGTTGAACACATAACACGAATTTTTTTCTCGATTCTAATAATTGTCTTTATCATTTAGTATATTAGACACTATGTGTGAGCTCCTCAAACTCTTTTTTATATATAGAAGCCTCAAAAGCAATTATATTTGTAACAGTATTAAAACGAAAATAAAGCTACTCTGAAATATAATTGGGTTTTTGGAAAAAAGTTTGTTGATGAATATGATTTATTACAAAACTATATTTAGTTTCTTCTTGCTTTAACAAAAAAGTTATATTCAATAAAAAATTAATTTCGACCGATAAATGTTGATTTCTACTCATCGTAGCACACAGCTGATAGCGTTCTGGCTTTTAATCGATGAAATCTTGTTGTAATCGTTAATATATTATAGAATAGGTATATCTAAAATGTCAAACCTAAAAAGTTATCGTGCTTGCTTTGTATCACTATGAACGAATACTACAAAAAAAAACTCCCGAAACATGTTTTCAAAAGTTCCACAAGATGTAATTCATCAGGTATGAGTTTTTCGCATCGATTAGTATAATTATTTATGATAAAGTTTCAAAATACGTTAAAAAAAATTGAATTTGTTTCCCAATTATAATATAATCAGTTTTCCCGTTCTAATATCAGTAATAATCACAAGTTTAATGAAACAGATCATTCAAAAAACATTTTTCGAAAGATATTTTCACAGGTAATCGAGTTAGACGAACTCTCAAAAATTATATATTTGATAAAACATAAATATATTCTTGAATTTTTTTTTCAGTCGACTATATAAAGAGGAAATAATAAAGATAAAGTGAACATAACTCGAAATATTTATTAATTATTTGGTAATGCAAGTTCATTGCGAAAATACACCCATTTACGGATCTACACACACTACTAAATACAATTTCTCAAACCTAAAGACACATTTTATCTTGCCCAAAATAATATAAACAATAATATTAAAATCAAGGAATCGAATCTAAATTCGTGAATGTTTGTGAAGATACTCTAAAAATGTCTTCAGTTCCATAAGAAGAGGTCCTTAATATTTCTGAACTGAGGGGATACCATTATTCAAAAAAAAAAAATTAAAAATGAAATGCTTCGCGGTTCGAGATTAAACAAATCTCGAATCAAATTAAAATCACCGAATACCTTAATATTTAATAATAAACACATTTAAAATGCACCGTTAGGGGTTGTTTTGAACATATTCATCAGGATTAATCTTAAGCCCCTCGTTTAATTTAGGTTTTAATTATGCACGATCTGATCTGCACAAATCGAATGACTTCAGAAAATAGATTAAACATTTTGTAATCGATTTCGGACAATACAAAGCAATTAGAATTATTTTACCGATATAGTATCCCCCGAGTATTACCATTTAGTCGTGCGTCAGGTCAGTAACGGTTCCTCCTACTGCTCCTAGATGGCCGATACTCCTCGTAGTGTCTGGTGGAACGCCTGTAACTCCTCCCACCTTCGCGACCGCCTCCTCCGCCGCCGTAATGCTCGTCCCTATCCCTGCGTTCTCTGCGCCTGCGTCTTCCACGTTCCCGATCGTAACTAAAAAGATGCAGCTAACATGAGCCGGGTCTAACCGATCGCACCAAGTAACATGGCCATAAATTTATGTATCCAAACCCAGTCATCACATTTTACATGGACCCCATCATCTACAAGTCCATATAATTTGCATAACCAAACCATACAATTAAATACCATGTGCCTGACAAACCACAAAACAACAATTAGCTCAAAAATAATCATCAGGTGCTCGTCGACTAAATACACAAAATGGAATGTAGCTCACATTTACAGTTCTTGTTAATTTAGGTATAGCTGCAGTTTGATTTCATGTGATGGTTGTGCTAACAAGAGGAAATATAGCAGAGTTAAACAAATTATATTTTCGTACTATTTTACCTTCAGGGGGGCATTTGTTGCGAGGATATCAGATATTTCAGAATGACTATGTAGTCTTTTCAAAAAACTTCTCTTTCGTAAAATTTAAATGAGAGGGTTAAAAAAACATGTTATATTTTGAAACACCTACATGGAAACTTTCTCATTATTTTGTTTGGAACAGTTAATTTGTTTAAAATACCATGTTCAAACCAATAACGCACATGTATATAATTGTACTTTTTTTCACATTTTGTATACCTATATATGTATACAAACAATGTATATTACTTTTTGGAGAATAGTCGTGTGTATAATAAGGGATGTGTTTATCCGTTAATCCGATAGATGGCGATATAATTCACACCAAAGTGAAAAATAGACCGACCACAGAGAATGCTTTAGAATATCACTAACGCATGGGCCATAGATTGCTTTGTTTACATCTGTTTACGTGTATTTTATATGACAAGTTGTCGAGTTTTAATTGTGTTTAATTTTGTTTGGGATCGTTTACAAACGTCCAGAAGAGATGAATCACTATTGTTGTGTATCCTATTGTTCATCTTGGGCAAAAAAAATACCCGAATATAGCTTACATACCTTTCCGAAAGCTCGACAATTCAAAGTTGTATTCCAAACAAAGTTGGGAAACAAGTAAATGATAGACAGAAGAAAAACGTGGACTCATAACTTGAAGATTGAAAAAAAGTGTCTGAACATAAGAGAGTCGTTCTTTACAGTTTACCGAGAATAATTATTTTCCCTGTAGTAAGTTTGTGGATTTTTCCATATAGAATTATACCAACTGATGATGTGAAATTTTCAGCTAACCGAAAACGTAGGGTTTTTGAAGTCCAAAGCTATTCCAACGAAAAATCTTCCAATTTTATCGGAATCTGAACCTGGGCCATCATCCAAAGATTCTAGATAATTGTATTTTCTTTCATGTAACAATCAGAGATACTATTAAAATAATAATAATAAATAATGTTTATTTGCACAACCAAAATAACAGTTTATCATAACATCAAGAATATGAAATAAAACTTGACTCTATAGCTAAGTAAAAACTGAAAAATTCAATTATATAACCAGGAAAACAGAGATTGAACTATAAAAAAAACCAGACTGTCAGAAGTCCACCGTACTTTTAGAAGAGCTGTTATACGTCAGGAAAATTCCAAAAATATAATAACTCATTACGTTCAAACCATTCAAGCAGAGTATTCATGTTAATTCTTCTTTTATTTCATTTTGTTTCTTTCAGTTTTGTTGGTAAGTACTTAGTTTTGTCCATTATACTCAAAACCTCTTCAGTTGGTAATGAAACTAGATATTTCAGAGATGTTTTCTTGAAACTTTTGAAAGTTTTTTTACTTTTTAAATAAATAGGTGTTCTATCATACAGCCTTTTCATGATGTATACATAGTTCCTCTAACCAATTAATTTATTCGTCTTCTCCTTTATTTTATTATTGATTTTCATGTTCAATGATAAAAACTGGAAAATACGAAGTCCAAAAAAACACAAATTACGAAGCCAAACGTTCAAAAACTCAAAATGAAATGAACGTATATACCATTACCAAACAATGTAAACAAACCGTTAATGGCTCATAGAGTAGTACCGATATTAGCCGTTCCGGCGCTACGATCTTAATTTCAGACGCCAATAGATGGTAGGACTTTTGTCAGATATATCAAGATATTTTGAAATATACTAAATGAGTTTCATGCCTTAGTGACACTGGACTGAAATAATTATCTAACAAAAATTTCCCAACTTTTTTCATTCAAATTTTGCTCTGGTAGTGTGTGAGAATTGAAGACGTAGATAAGCTAGCATTCTCCGATAAAGAAATGGTAACTACAAAACTGATAAAATTTTACTTGCATCGACTGCGATAGCAGGGAACCAACGACGGCGTTGTATATAATCAAATTACATCCAATTCTCAATCCCATTAACGATTTATAAATAGAGCAACACCACAAAGGATTCAATTCATTCCATTTAAAGTTCAACACCTCATAACTGGACTTACTGATTGAAGAAATGTTTGAAAATAATAATAATGTGAGCGTCAATAAAATGAACCCTTGATTTAAATCTTCGAGAACACTGGAATTAAATTTCATAGATTAGATTCTTAAATATAGTGTTACTGGTAATGAGAATACTTCTTGGCATGGGAGCCAATAAAAAAACTTAAATTTATTGCAATTATTGCGGAATAAGCTTTCGAAAATTATTAATAAATACAACAATTCTTCTCGGATTAATTATCCTTTGAATTTGAAGAAAATTTTTATATATGAATCGCTTCAATACCACTTTATTCCATGCTGAAAAAGGTATGTGCATGACATCCCACAGTTGGACAAGAGCATACCATCGCCCAATTTGAACATAGCTATTAGCAATAACATGAGCTTCGTGATAGCTATTCGTAGATTTAATAAACTGCCTAATGTGTTTACAAAAACGAATAAAGTATCTGTTGCATTCAATATACCCCACGCAAACTATTAATGAAGAACAAAAATACTTCCCAATAAATTATGTGCCTAATTTGAGTAGCAAAATTTGTAACAGACTATCGAAAAATAACGTTAAAATAATTTGTACAAATAAAAGAAACTTGAAGTCATTCTTGGTCAATAATAAAGAAAAATCTAACATCGGAGAAAACAGTGGTGTTTATAAAATATTTTGCGACGAATGTCCTGCTTTCTATATTGGACAGACAGGAAGGAATATAAATATTCGTGTTGAAGAACATAAAAAGTCAATTTTACAAAACAAAAATACCACTGGCTTCTCTGAGCATTGTATAAAATTCAATCACTTCCTGGATTTCAACAAAACCCAATTGTTACATTCAGGTAACAAAGGAAAGCGCCTTGACCTTCTTGAAATTCTCGAAATAAGTTCCGCCCATAATAGTCAATTACCCCTTGTGAACGAACAGATTGATTTTCAGGTATCACCTTTGCTTTTGTCTGTTTTATAAAATACGATGTAATACTCTCCTGTAGTCAGTCTTGATAATGAGTTCATAACTCGAAACATGTCGACTTTTCGTTACTGCTAAATACAGTATCTAACTATTTGTTATATTGTGAAACATAAACCAAGCCATATATATATATATATATATATATATATATATTTATATTTATATATATATATATATATATATATATAACATATACATATATATATATATATATATATATATATATATATATATAATATATATATATATATATATATATATATATATATATTTGTAATTATTAGCAATAACAGGCTTGTTGAATCTCAAAAAACTCGATTCTATTAAACAGTTGATGTTTCGCCACGACATTCGTGGCTTTTTCAAAACTTTTGAAAAAATTGAAATTTCTTTGACATTTATTGATTTGAAAAAATTTGAAAATTAGAAAAAGACTATGTTTCACTAAAATTTTTCGGCTGTGGCCGTTCTTTGTTATTTATTACGTGTTATTCAGTCCAATATTAACATTCAAATCTGTTATTATTAGATGGTAAGGGAAACCACAGAAACCTTTACCCACGTAATGTTCGAAATAGGTTCAAATTATTTTGATTTTGAAAAGTCAAAGAATAGGGTACTATTTATCTTTTTTTCAAAAATTTCTCATTACGGCTGTGGCCGTCTTCAGTTATTAATTACTGCTATTTAGTCCAATATCAACAGACAGGTCTGTTGATATTAGATGGGAAGGGAACCACAGAAACCTTCAACCACGTAATGTACAAAATAGGTTTAAAATATTTGATTTTTGTCTCTAAAAAGACATTACTTGTAATTTTGGAGATCACATGTTCTAAACTATACTTTCTTTTTAGAAAAATTGAAAATTCTAGATGTTTAGATTTTGTCTAAGATGAGTTGTTATGGTTAGAGTTTGTTTGTTGAATTATTTTGTTTTGATTTATGTTGTTTCTAAGAAACAACATATATATATATATATATATATATATATATATATATATATATATATATATATATATATATATATATATATTATATATATATATATATATACACATATATATATATATAATATATATATATATATATAATATATATATATATATATATTATATAATATATATATATATATATATTAATATATATATATATTATATATATATATATATATATATATATATATATATATATATATATATATATATATATATATATATATATATATATATATATTAGTTATAAATCTATATATACATTTTTGTACTATACAAATTAGAATTGGGGACTGTTTCAATTTATCTACAGGATTACAATGAATGTCACTTCGATATAATAAACAAATATTGCGCAGTCGAAAAGTTATCCTATTGAATACATAACATCTATCAAACAATGGTGCCAATTAGGACACATCGCATTATCTACGTTTTATCGCAAGATTACGCGTTCAAATGTTCCACTAAGATAGAAATAATGTTACAATTGAACTTTGAGACTATATCGAACCATAAAAGCCGAACCACTTTTCGACTCTACCTATCACTAAAGTGATAGCGAATGAAATTAGAGATTGCCTGAAAAAGCGTCCTTACAAGTATTTTCCTGTGGAATCCTATTTACTCGGATATTACTGGAAGGTTAAAATTGACGTGATATTAATTAACGTACCTTCCATTACCGCGAATCATTATAAAATTTTAATATCAGTCAACTCTACCAAAAAAAATAAAATAAAATTTAAATATCAATCATCATCATCAAGAGTACTTGAAATTAATCAATTAAATGCCGTTTTCTTCACTTTTACTTTTTTTTTTACAAATGTTACTCGTTTTTTCTTATCACTGTATTGCAAGCACTACATTTTTAGTTTTCTTTTCAAAGTTTTAATTTATCTCCACACTATGTTTCATAAATATAATGCCTGTTATGGTTTCCTATATTCCCCTTGGGCAATAAATAAATTTTAAAAAAACTGCATCACATAGAATAAATATGTAATTCAACTTGAATGCAATAATTGCATAATAAACCTATGAAAATTATTAATTAAAATTCTTTGAATTATATATATATATATATATATATATATATATATATATATATATATATATATATATATATATATATATACAAATTGATATATATCGACCTGTTCAATACCACTATTCCATTCTGAGAAATATTTACATGACATCTCACAGTTGGACAAGAAATATCAACATAGAATTTCCTAAGGGGACACGTGAGAGAATTTTTGCGATTTTTCGCTACACCCACCCCCCTTGGTGAGATGTCGTGAGATTTTGCCCCCTCGAATATCACGTGAGATTTTTCAAAATGCGTATTTACTATGTAAATGAGTTAAACTGTGCTCGATTCCACTAGATTTATTTAAAAAAAAAAAAAAAAAAATTTCCTATATTTTTTTCTATTTGAGACTAGTATTTGAGGTTTTTAATGACGTAGCATAGAATCACAATGAGATTTAATAATAAAATACTTAAATAGGAACTACTGAAATTTGTTAAAAAATATTCACTCTAATTCAATCCACGGAGACTCATGTATGATCTCAAGAGTGACTACTACTTTAACACTTTTTATTCCGCCATAACTTCAATGAAAAATTCTATTATTTCAAGTAGATTAGTAATATTTTATACAAATATGGAGAAAATAAAATTAATAATGAAACAATGGCCGTAATAAGTCATACAGAATTTTTTTTCAGTGAAAATCACTAGTGCGTCGTATGTTTATTATAAAAGGATATGGCATTTTTTTTTATGAATAATCGTTACATCGTAGAGTATTTTTTTTAATCAATAGTTAAAGAATAATGTTTGAAAAACACTTGTTCATATTTTTAATAAATGAATAAATTGTTTCCAAACAAATGAATTTATATATAGTTAATAAATTCTTCTATCAGTGCATAATTAAACCGCGATGATTATTACCCCGAGGCGAAGCTAAAGGGGTTATAGTCTCACGACAAAAACTGGCCCGATTTTAAAAATTCCAACGGATATCGATAAAACACATATGATTTCATTAGGGAATTTGAATTCCCAATTTTTACCAACGAAGAATAAAAAATTATAGCGTTTTTACCCCGAGGTGAAGCTAAATTCTCACTACAAAAAGTTGGGATCTGGCCCGATTTTAAAAATTCCAACGGATATCAATAAAATACATATGATTTCATCAGAGAAGTTTTGATCCCAATTTTTTCCCAACGAAGAATAAAAAATAAATAGGCATTACGACATGCGCATGCGCCAAGGTCGATATGTACGAAGTCCTACAAAACATGCGTCGAAGTGCTCTCTGTGTGCCACGGTAACCAAGCGACGTTGATAGCTTCAGCTGATTGTGCGTCTGCTTCCCATCCATAGAGATATCTTATCAATTTGATTCATAATTTGCAGCAAAATGAGCCGGGATAGGATATTCAAATTCGACAGTCAAACAATGAATTTTTTTGCTAAATTTTCACGGATTTCATTCGTAATATCGACTTATTAATACATTTATTGCAATTTTTCTTCATTTCATTCGTAAAATCGACTTTCATTGTTATTTAATTTATATAATAGGTACATTCAAAAAATATTGACGACATGCACATGCGCCAGGGGGTTTTATCATTCCTAGTGCTACTCAGTAGGGCGTCCTTCATTTTTATTATATATGATTTAGCCATATTTTAGTGGAGAAATATTTTTTACTCAATCACACAGTTTTCTCGCAATTTTCAACTGTTTCTTGAGAAAAAAAATTACGTGATATTTGTCGAGACCCCCTCGCCCCCTAAACACCTCACGTAATTAATGGATGCCCCCTAATTTATTGCAAGTATTGCGGAATAAGCTCTGGAAAATTATTAGTAAAAATGAAAATATTTTTGAATTAATTATCCTTTGAATTTGAAGCAAATGTTTATATATGAATCCAATACCACTATTCAATTCTGGATAGTATCTACATGACATCCCACAGTTTGATAAGAAATAAGAGCATAAAATCGCCTAATTTGAAGTCAACTAACCATTAGCAATAAAATGAGCTATGTAATGTATTAGCTATTCATGAATATGATAGACTGCTTAGTGCAGGGGTGCTCAAACGGTCGATCGCGATCGACCGGTCGATCGCGGAAACTTTCAGAGTCGATCGCGAGGGCGTGGTAACACCGCCAAAGACCCCTCTTCCCCCTACCGAGAACGTGTCAGCACAGTGTTTTACAGTGCAAAATAAATCATATTCTTGCAAATGTATTTGTTTTTTTAGTAACATTTAGTTGGTAGATCGCTTTTCACCTAAATATTTTGTGGTAGATCGCCAGGACTCTAAGTCTGAGCACCCCTGGCTTAGTGTGTTGAAAACAGTAAACTTTGGAAAGTGTGTTTTGAGACATTAGCTCAGTAAAAAAATAATAATTATAAGCGTAGGAAGTTCTTCATCTTAATTTCGTAAGAACTGTTGAGTTAGTTTTTCTCATATGCAGATTGGTTTCATAGTTATAATTATTTTTTGTTGGTAGTTAAAAAAATTTATATCTTATATATTTTTAAAGGAGTACTAATAAAAATTACGGATCGACCTTGATATTTCGAAAAATATTTAATTAAAGAAAGCCGCATGCAACTTCTATCCAATTTCTATCTTCTGTCATGCAATACGCCGAAATTTTTCAGAATTAAATTAACAAATATTATCTGAGGAAAGTTGTTCTACAGGAAACGTAGAATTCAACACCTTTACGACGTATTTATAACGAAATATACATACTACGAATGATCACAATATAATTCTCAACATACATTTTGAATAGCGAATAAATTAACACATAAACAAAATTAATTTCGAATTTATAATGATTTTAAGTAATCCTGATTCGAAAATATTGAAATGTGACTTCCAATGATACATAATAAGTTCAATACAATAATACAATTGTTTCAAACAATGGTTAACTCTGGAATTTCATTAAATGGAATATGTTCTGTAATCAACAAAGAATTCGAATTTATTTTGAAGGCAATGATCTGCAAAATCGTTTTTTTCATCATAAAATTACTGAATTTTTTCAACAATGTATTTCTCACAAAGGGAAGACTTTATTTTAATACAACGAAATATCATATATTTTCACCTAATATCATAGGATATATCCATATAAAACGTATATTTTGAGGTCAATAGGAGACTCTACAATAATTGGAATATTCTGTATTACCTGACATAATTCAGAATTGTTCGATTGAGTTATAAAGGCATTTAATCTGTTGGAAAGAAAAGGAAAATATTTTCATTTCGAAATAACATCAAATTCACAAGACTTCAAAATCAATGTGAATAAACAAAACAAGACAATTACAGGAATAAAAATAATTTTTGCTGGATTCTAGTATATAGAACACAAATTACTATTCAAATATCCATGTCAATAATATGTGTACATTCAGATTATCTCTAGATTTCCTTATCTGATAAGAATTCAACTGAACTATGATATAACATCCTCAATGGAAAAATTTGTTCACTGGATTAAAAATATCATATATGAGTTGAAAAACAATAACGGACATACTCGACAAAATAAAATAGGTATGTCTTAATTCTTACTTCAAAGTCATAACCTCTTCAATAATGGGCATTATTATAAAAGATCAATTGTCAACCTTCTCCAATTTTTTTAAAACTTTTCTTTATTGAAATATTCTCAAAAAGAATATTTGAATTTTCAAATACTAAAGCGCAATAATGTTCCGTAATAAGTTTTAAAAATTGTATGAATCCAACCTAACCAGATACTCCATGTTAATCATGGAAGAAATCAGTCGTGATCTACACGAGAAGAACAAAAAAACAATATAGCCCCATATCCATTATAAAATGTATTGATATCTTCCAACAAATGCTGTTATTTTAAAATTTCAATTGTAGAGCGTGATTAAATACATATCAATTATTTAGACTTTATCATCCATCAAATAGAACTATAAAAAGAAGAATGTAATAAATAATCACTTTCCACAATTTCTAAGGTAATACAAAAACCTTACCGTGAATCTCTCTTATCACCACCACCTCCATTCATGTCCGGACAATCTCTATAGAAGTGACCAGAATATCCACACTGATAGCATCTCATATTCGTATTGAAAAACCTTCTACCTGAACCTCTAGTTCTTGGACGAGCATGAGTAACACGAATCCGACATCCTCCTACCTCCCTGTGGGAAAAGTATTTATAAAATAATTATTGTAGTTTTTCAGTAGATTATTGTTTTCAACAACTTACATCCCATCCGTAGCTCTCAACGCTGCGCTTGCACTCTTTCGTTCTTTATAAACCGCAAAGCCAAAGCAAGGTGTACTGTTGGTCATCCATACTTCTTTCAGTTCTCCATACGGTGCAAAAACCCTTTCTAAGTCAGATTTCCTGCAATCTTCTCCAATATCTGCTATGTGTAAACGATATCCATCAATTTCGCTGCTTCTGGACCTAGATCTTGAACGAGATTTCGAGTAGCTTGATCGGCTTGCGCCACTCTTTCTACTTTCAACACTACTTCTAGAAGTACTTCTACTTCTTCTAACAACAGGAGACCCTGACTGCTCCTTATTGTCATCTCTCATATTTTATAATTCAACTGAATTACCAAATATGAAACAAGTAAAACGATATTATCGCTGTAACCTGATTAAGGTTGGGTCGTCTGACGTTAATATTGCTCCTTCGCACACTTTCAATATTTTCCTAAACTTTACGTAAAAAAAAGTTTGAAGAATGTTCAGAGAAGAACGATATACGTTGGCGAACTTGCACTTTTTATACTTGTTAAAACAATTGCAACTACATTGAATATCACCTTGGCAATATAATAAAACGCAATAACTCAAAAGCAGAATGGCTGCCGGTCGAAAGATACGCTGAGGCTGAATTTCGCTTGCGCTTGCGCAGAAGCACATTTAGACACACGCACAATGTTGCCAAGAACTCCGATTTTCGAGAACCCAAGAGAATTAATAGTAGCCAAACCCACGGTTTGCGTGAGCCAAACAGTGTTACCACAGAGCCAAGTGAGAATTATGGTACAGCGTTGCACAAATCAGAAAACCTTTTTTTTTTAGGATCACATATTGTATTTCAGATTGGGATGATTTGCATATCACAATCCAAACAATATTCCTTTTTTTTTTAGTATCACACATCTCGTAATTGTTTTCAGGTACTTTCCATAATTATTTATATTATAGTCGAAAAACCTCTAGGTCAAAATTATGTTACAATTATCGATTAAGAACAAATTGGAGGAGAAATGTTACAATTCGATAATTATGTTACAAACGGCAACTCTGGAGCCAAACCTTCTTTGTGGTCGAACTTAACGTCAAGTATATAAATAATCTTTTTCTTCTCTTCGAAGTTCTACTCTACACTAACTATACAACCATCCGATAGCTCTGAGAATTTTCGAATTTCTTCTAAATTTACGTAGAATGATGCATGAGGATGTGTATAGAACAAATATCGACTGCAAAAAAAAATTGTGGTATATGACAAGCGAAGAAAACCAAGTATTATATCAAATGTATTTTCATATCAGTGAATTTTGTTTTGTGTTTTTGTGAAAAAAGTTTCAATTTGAAATTTTAAAAGTGTCTGCTTTTAGATAATACAGTATATATTGACATAATTCTACTTACCATATTTCAAAAATTTTGTAAAGCTATGGATATATGTTTTTCCAAATCATGCTATTAATTCAGACTGAAAGTTCATTCTACCGTGTAAAAATTTGTCATTCAAATAACGCGCCAAAATCATCGGTTAATGAAATAACAGGAACACCTGACAAACGCTGGATAACCTATGTCCTATGAGTAGTATGAGTAGTCTACACGCAACCGAAAGAGATATTGTAACGTAAATAAATTAAAGTTATTTAAAAATTCAACAATGAGGGATAACTTAAAAGTTAGTGCAATATCAAATAATATGTTCGCCGATTTGAATTCTTTGATACCAGTACCTGTTTTGCCAGTGGTAACGAACATTTCTGCTAATGTTTACTACGGTTACCAAGCATTACCTATTAAGAACGGATACGAGGAAAATGTTGAAAGTATGGCAATGGAAACCGAATACTGCTGTTCAACTGAAAATCGTGCTCATATGCAGGAAATTACGCGGGTGGTAAACCGGAAACGTCGATGTCCTGAACAACAGAAAATCGAATTCAAAAAGAAGCGCCGAAACGGTGAGGACATTTAACGAACTTTTCATTGAACTATTTCAGTATTACTTTTTTTTTAAATAGTGTTTTACATACTCATATATGTATATATATATATATATATATATATATATATATATATATATATATATATATATATATATATATATATATATATATATATATATATATATATATATATATATATATATATATATATATATATATATATATATATATATATATATATATATATGATATAATATATAAAACATTAATTTGAAAAAAGTGTGGAATTTACTGCATGTAAATTGTATGGTCCATACAATTATGTCTAAAAGCTGAAATAATCTATTATTTCAGAAAATTCTTCTGACCTCTCCACTGCCAAAATTTTTGGAAGAAAAAGTTCTCACAACTCATTAGATATACCTGAGAATATTTTTGGTCATTATTGTTGAGAAAATGATGATTTTTGAGAATAAAATATTGATTCGTTAGTTTTTGTGTGGATTCAAAAATTGGTTTTACTAAGAATAAAATAACACTTCTATAGTAACGTAAGAAGGAAAATTATTGAATAATAATGAATTTTGTATTATTTACTTTTCACTACAATATATTAAATTTTGAATCTTTTCTTGTAATGAAAATATTTAAATTTCACACAAAAAGGTTTCACATAGTTGTAGTGATTTTGTTTTACTATAATGTATTATTATATTTGTTATGACTCAATTTTTGTTGTTTCTCACAGAGGACAAGATGGTAATGAATTTGGAAGGAAAACATGTGGAAAATCAGGATCTGAAGCTTGAAGAAGAATTATTAAAACAGACACATGGATTCTGTTCATATCATTGGAGAAACGAGACAGATATATAAGTGTTAAAATATGATTAACTAACAAAAAACTGAATTGTAAAAGAAGAGAAAACACCAAGTACTATGATAAAAATGAGAACTTTGTAACATTTTAAGATACGAAATTAACAAATTGTACAATGTCTAATGCAATTCAGTAATTTTACTATCCAGTATCAGTAGTTTCTCAATTACCTGATTAAGTAATGTTGTGACAAAATAGAATTATTGCAATAAAAAATTTAGTATTTATAAATAATGAGTGATAGTATTAAAAAAAAATCACTAATGAACCTTTCTGATTATTTTCATTACCCAGTGAAAACTTTGTATATATGCTTTTTAGAAAATAAAAATTCAAATAAGTTTAAACATCCTCTAATTTATCTTAATACTTTCAATATAATGAACACTAAAACTATAAAAACATTCAAATGTAAAAATAGCTGAGGAATTAAAATCAGGAGACATAAATAATTTTTTGTGATAATTATTAATACTTATATTAAATTAAAATAACATAATCCTAATCAGTTTAAATGGTCCTGATCATCGTCATGATTCTGAGTGCGATCTGAAACAAAAGGACTTAGAATATCATCTAAAAATAACATAAAAATTATCACTATCTTAATCTAGATATTAAAATTTCAAACTAATGTTATTTCATTTTATGTAATACCTCACATTGCAGTGCCTTTGTGGTTCATTCTGTTGCTAACTGAAAAAAGATATACGCAGATGTGCTTGTTTAAATTCCTTATTTCATATAGTTATTAATGAAGATAGTTCGAACCATTAAAAATTTAATAACTGAAGAGTTTTTTAAACTGACTTGACTTAAAGGTGTTAGCATTCAACAGAATGTTCTGAAATGTAATTTTTTCTATCAAAAATGTTAAAAATTATTTATACTATAAAAAACTATTCATTTCAACTTTCACCTTAGTATTTATCATATAATTTATGGAGTTAGTAGATAAATATTTAAAGAATCCTTTCTATTAGCTGTTATTAACGGCTTAATGTATTTACATACCTCTTTTTGGAGTGCTAGAAGGGCTCTTCGACTTGGTAGGCAATCTAGTGGGCACTTGATCAAGGCCAAGTTGATATTGAGATTCAGCCTAAAATAGTATGAAAAAACTATAATTTATGTTTAACCCTTTATCGGTCTGCTTCTGATCAAACCATAAGCAATTTTATAGACCATGTGACCATATGGTTACATTATATTCAAAAGCGTTTATTCTTAATTCCCCGTGGTTCTTCGTTTCGCAGGCAACGAAACCATACGGTAGCAAACAAGCATAGAGTGAGTAACCAACGGAACAATCGATTTCGCGCCAAATTCGACTGCCAGTTTCACTTGTTATGACTTGTGTTCGTCAGTTTATTAGGTTAGGTAGTGTACAGGTGTATATATTGATGGTTTGTAGTGTTCTATTGATTGTTTCTATCGAAATATTGACGTTGGCTGCTTTAATATATCAGGTATGGAATATTGCTTTTTGTTCACCTGTAAACTCATAGCAATATGATAATTTTTTGAGTTTGAATAAGCGTAACCGTATGGTTACTCCCTCCATTATTTCGCTTTTATTTTGTCAGTGGATTTCATGAATAATTCATAGTAATGATGAATTTGATGCAATACCTTCTTGCTCATTCTATGGCAAGAAGAAATGTAGGCTACCACCCCCTCCTCAGGTCTCAGATGGATCAGACAATTCCGATGATGAGGGTTTGAAGAAAATCTTTCTGATTTCAGGATATGATAAATCGAATAATGATCTTCTTATACTGTAGAATCACCAAACATTCAACATCCAATTATTCAAAGACCAGATGAAGCATCAAGAATGGATTCTTTTGGTCATTGGCCTGTACACACTAACAAAGGTAGATGTGGGCTCTGTGTGAAGGGTACAAGTCGCCTGAAGTGTGAAAAATGCGATTGCAAGCTATGTCTCACTGATAAAAAAATTGTTGCAGATCATTTCATTCAAATAAATGAAATATTGCCGTTCGAAGTTTTTGAAATAATGTATTTTAATTTTTTCAATGAATGAAGAGAGGTCGCCACACCCTAAACCGGGTACGGCACCACAAGAAGAAGAAGAATGAATGAAGAATTTGTGATTTGCGTTGTTTTACTGGGATATGTAACCATATGGTAACAATATTTAAATTCGTAAAAATAACAATTATAAACATAAAACAACTAAAATTGTCATGAGAAACCAATTCAGAATATGCTGTGAAAGTATAGTAATTTTGTTAGGCCATCTTGATATCTTGTCCGTTAAGGGGTACAAAAAATTGTGTAGCCATATGGTAACTCAAACCGATAAAGGGTTAAGAGATTTCAAAATATAACAATGCATTCACTCAATTTTAGTATTGATTGTTTGGTTACCCACCACATATTTGTATTACAATACATAGACTTTTCAAAATACTTAAAATTCATAAACTAAATCATATTAATGATTTTCTGTTTAGAATTGTTCATGTGACGTAAAAATGCACCATTGCTCAATTATTTAATTCTGAGGCATTTTATTCTTAATTATGAGTTTCAGATTTAGAGTTCTATTTCTAGTGTTTTGTCTGTTATGTATTTTAATACTTCATTTCAAATTTCATTTGTCTGTATTGTATTGATTCATATGTGAAGACAACCCACGTATTTCTTTTTGATACAGTAAATGATATTATTATTTTTACCTCTGTCGATGTGGTAAATGCTTCGGCTGCAGAAGGAAGATCGCCATCTTTGATATTCTGGAAGAAAAAAAAATGTATTTTAAACAATGCATTTTGGGAACAGAATTTTCTTTAAAAATTCAGATCTAATGGAGAAATTCATTACATTAAGGATAGAAAGTCTGATAGACATAGAAAGAGAATTTGCACAACAATGACGAAATCATCCAGAGCGCTAAAATTTTGCAGTGTGAATAATTGATTTTTTTTTACCCTATATGTAATGTTCATGTTAAAATTGAATATACATTTTTCAACTGGCAACATTGTCGATTGAAACAATAAATTGATCGATTTAGATTCGAAATACAGCACCGTTTACCCAGCCACATTCACCATAAGAAAATAACTGTTATCTTTGAAGCTACATATACAATGACATAATTATCCTTTGGGCAAGAAATAGGAGCATACAATTGCCGAATTTGAAGAAATAGATCAGCAATAAGATGAGATATGTGATAGCTATTCATGCATTTGATGTGTTAAAAACATTAAACCATGAAAAGTGTGTTTTGGTACGTAAGCTAAAAGACCGAGTCGAGAAAAATTATTACCCTAAAGAGTTTTGTATCTTAATTTTGTAGAAGCTGGTGAGTTGGTTTTTTTGGTATGCAGATTGATTTTTTAGTTATAATGATTATTATTTGGTAGTTTTTATTATTTAGTAAGTAATTTATATGCCATGCCTGCATACAAAAACATGTTCTGTAGAATTTTATCAGGTAAATTGTATGGTTTGAATAAATAAACTTGTTTCAGCATATCAATATAGAAAACAATTGGTGCATTGAAGAACTATTAAATACAAGAGAAATAAAATTGATTAGTGACATCCTTCACAACTGTTCTTGCTAAAGCTTTATGATGAATGCCCTATCGTGAATTTTCAGAAGGTAATCATCATTTTTATGAGGTACAATAATTGAAGAATGTTAGATAGAAACGCGACTCTTGAATTATAGGATATCAACTACAAAACAACAGAACATATATATATATATATATATATATATATATATATATATATATATATATATATATATATATATATATATATATATATATATATATGATGATACTGATGAGCCCCGATAAGGGCGAAACAGTCTCTCTATCAATTTCCATCGAGTGTGATAAACAAATATACATATCGAACAATTACCCTCTGGGGTATATGTTTATATATCGATTCTTCGTGAACTCTTATAGCCAGCTCCGCTAGGAGGTTTGTTTGATTAGTTTCAAATAAATGTCCTAGTTCATTTCATTTTATTGCCACGAACGTGTGTCGTTAACACGAAGAATTCTGTTTTCCATTCATTGCTACCTGTAAAAGGTATAAAATTTGAGCGCTTGTTACTTGCGGCGGGTGAATGTTGAATTACATCAAAATGGATGTATCAACTGTACTCTTGCTTTGCGATTATAGTAACCACCTTCGGGTGTCAGGATGTATGAGTTTCTGTTGCCGAAATGTTTTCTTCTATTCTGAAAGATGTGGTTCAATTGTTTCCGACTGGTGGCGCTGTGTCATATTTATATGTCATGGAGTTACTAGAAGAAATATGTATGACCGTTTGAAATGTTGGTTTGGTTATCACTCCCGGTGGATGGATGATACTGATGAGCCCCGATAAGGGCGAAACAGTCTGTCTATCAATTTCCATCGATTGTGATAAACAAATTAACATTTCGAACAATTACCGTCTGGGGTAGATGTTGATATTTCGATGCTTCGTGAACTCTTATAGCCAGCTCCGCTAGGAGGTTTGTTTGATTAGTTTCAAATAAATGTCCTAGTTCATTTCATTTTATTGCCACGAACGTGTGTCGTTAACACGAAGAATTCTGGTTTTCCAATATATAATATATATATATATATATATATATATATATATATATATATAATATATATATATATATATATATATATATATATATTATAAATAAATATATATATATATATATATATATATATATATATAAAATAACTAAGACTCTTAACATAAAAAAGTTAAAAAAATTATAACAAGTAAAATTAATATATGGCATAGAGAATAATCAATTAAAAACTCAAATAAAATTGAAACAACAAATACAATATCATAATCATTTGACAAAATAAAGAGAGACATTTAGAAAAACAAATATGACTTAATTCCATCCCCCTGAATATTGTTAACATTAAAAACTATAAAAAATTATGGCATAGCCTGAAAATTTTCATGAAACTAGAATACACTTTCCTTTTTATTATTATTATTAAATTGAAAATACTCTTATGTTTTCTAAATGTATTAGTAGGCCCTGGTGACAGTAATGTGATTTACTGTTTAAGGGTCAGCAAATATAGAAATAAATTATAATTTTAAAATAAGTATTTCTGATCAAATCCAACAAAATATATCTGGAATGATTATGATTTATGTTTCGATAATAAATAATAAAATAGGTATTTATGTGCAAACGACAGAACATTCTTGGGATATTACTAGTAATTTAAGCACATTCAACCGACATGTTAACTCACCGCGTTGTCCACGCCCACGTTCGGGTCCAAGAACCCGCCCACCGCGCCCTCCTCTTCGACGTCGTCGTCCTCCACGTGACTCTGGTCGGCCTCCGCCAGGTCCTCGTTTTGAATTTGCACTGCGGCTGCGCCAGTTTCCACCTGTTCCGACTTGATCGGATACTGACACCGAAGTTCGAGCAGGTTCGAACCGGACGGCAGACTGGACGAGACGAGGTCGTTGAGTTGAGAGTCGCCCGCGCTCTGTACGAGATTCATGAATGACAGTTCGCGGTCCAGCAGATCGCGCACGCTCTGTAGCAGAGATATCTTCACCGCGCACATACTGAAAAGGAGATAATAATTATAAATCGAACGAATTAAGTAAAACACTCTTGGCTTGATTCCACTAAAATTGGTGTAATTTACTAGACATATGTTTCGGGATACTAACTTATTATCAAAAGTTAACAAACTTAAGTTGAAAATGAAACAATCTATCTATTTATATTCCTGCTTTAATGAGTGGGGATAACCTACGGTCTATTTGATAATTAATGATTAATAAGTTCCTTGAGGTTGCCAATTTAATCACCCAAGCCTCTAAAAGTTCCATTCTCTTTCTTTTGTTCAGTGAATGTAGTATTTTTGGGTTATCTAGATTTATAATATTATTATTATTATTACATATTGATAAGGGTCAGGTCCCTATTATGCCCAAAAATAGAGAAATTACAAAATAACTGACCTACTAGCATGTACATATGGAAAAGAAATGAAAATAAGATATCGCTACAACAGACCGAAATGAAAAGAAAATACAATATTACAAAATGAGAAAAATAAACATTGTCTACTCCAATAGAAATTTGTCCAGTCCGTTTTTAAATGTGTTTGTAGATGAAGCAGATACAATGGTTACGTTGAGATTATTCCAGCTGTCGAATTTGGTAGGAAGTTCTGTCTCGACCTAGCAGAAAAGTTTTCCTTCTTGAGCTTGAACTGATGACCTCTGAGACGTTCGTCGCGATTAACGGTATACATCACGTCGAGATTTCCAAAATTGAATTATAAAATTTTAAATGTAAAAATCAGGTCACCACGGTGGCGGCGAAGTTCGAAGGAGGTTAATTGAGCCATAGAAAGTCTTTCCTCGTAAGAGGGTCTTCTCGGTCCAAAGGACATTCGAGTAGTCCTTCTCTGGACCTTTTTCCAGAAGAGCTCTATCGCGAGCCAAGTCAGGGTACCACGCTGGACCAGCGTACTCGAGAATTGATCTCACATAAGTGTTGTAGAGTCTACAGAACGACCGAAAAGAGATTCGCGAGAAACACCTCCGAATAAAATATAACTTCGAGTTCGCATGCTTACAGATTGAGGTTATATAATCGGACCAAATTGAGGTACTGTTAACGATCACTCCGAGGTTGTTGAAGGAAAACACCGAAAGTAATGGTTGACCATCAACAAGGTACGGTGCGAGTGGGTTATTCTTTCTTATTCTGTTCAGTTCAGTTTATTGAGCATGTTATACATAAGTTTACATTTGTCATTATAAAAAAAAATATCTTGTATATTACAACATATAACTAAAATTAAATCACAATATGAAATTAAATTAATTGCACAGTTACAAATAACAAAACACAGGACATATAAATAATCTTTTTTTAAATTAAGATGATATAAAAACAATGTACAAATTTTCAATTATGATTTAAAGCTGTCATTTGTGAACTGTATATTCAGAAATTCACCGAAATCAAAGAATGCGTTTTTAATTAGAAACAACTTTATTACGTTTTTGAATTGTTTAAGAGGAAGTTCTTTCACTTTTTGTGGGAGTTTGTTAAAAAACACTTTGCTGTAGTAATTGTAACACGATTTACTAGAGTTTAGGCGTAGAATATCTATATGAATTAGACTATTTTGTCTAGTGTAATAATCATGAATTTCATTATTCAGAATGTAGCTATTGTTGGATCTAGCATGTGAGAGACAAGAGAGAATATATAAAGAGGGAAAAGTGAGAATATTATACTCAGTAAAAGTGCTTTTAACATCGTCTCTGTATTTTTTTTTTGCCATAATTCTCATAACTTTACGCTGCAGTCCAAATATTCTGTTAGCATGAGTGCTGTGACCCCAACCCGTTAAAACATAGCACATATGTGATTGAATGAGAGCAAAGTAAGCCGTCCGTATCACATCCACAGGTAAACATTTTACTAAGTTGCGTATGAGAAAGATATTTCTAGATATCTTTTTTGCGAGACAGTCAATGTGCTCCTCCCAGTTCAGGTTAGAACACATAGTTAGTCCCAGGAACTTAACACTTTTGGGATTCTGAAATGAAATGTTTCTGTGAGTGAATAACATCTTCGCGGTTTTGTTAAGATTTACGCTCAGCTCGTTTAGACAGAACCATTCAAATAGAAGTTCCTGAGTTTGTGCCATTGAGTCTGTCAAGTCTTGTTCATTTTGCCCGCTTCCGACCACACTGGTGTCATCGGCAAATAACAGGAGATCAGCAGCTCCCACAGCCTGAATTAGATCGTTAATAAAAATGAGAAACAGTGTAGGTCCCAATACTGATCCCTGGGGAACGCCCCTGGTGACACCAAGGAGGTCAGAAGCAATCCCATTTATACAAGTATACTGTTTGCGATTTGAAAGATAAGATTTGATTAAGTTACAGCTGCATGTTGGTAGACTCACAATCAAATGCCTTACTAAGGTCATAGAAAAAGGTTCCTACAATGAGACCCTCCTCCATTCCATCAATGATGTATTGAACAAGCTTGTTGACAGCATCAGTGGTGGATCTGTTTTTGCGAAAGCCAAACTGGTTCTCAAAAAATATCCCATGACTTTCAAAATGATCTACGATTTGATTTTTGAGACATGCCTCAAGAATTTTAGAAAACACAGGAACAATAGCAATTGGCCTAAAGTTATTCATATCATTCGTGGGACCTTTCTTATGAACCGGGATGACCTTCGCAATTTTCAGAACATCCGGAAATGAACCCCCTTCTATGCTTTGATTGATTAGTTTAGTTAGGGGGTAAACTATTGTGTTCAAGACACTTTTTACCAAGACGATATTTAGATTATAGTGATTAGTACACTTTTTATTAGAAAATTTACTGATGATATCTCTAACTTGTATGTAGGACAATTTTTTAAAAGAAAATGATTTTAAATTAAGACTATTTAGGTGTTTTAAATATTTTTTAAATGATTTGTTTAATTTAGGGATTTTATTTTTTATTTCATGTGGTATATTTTGAAAAAAGGAATTTAAATCGTTAGGAATAAAGTCAATTTTACCACTTTTTTTCTTGCCCATATTGGCATAAAAAATGTCCCAATAAGCTTTATTGTTATTTTTTGAACTCGAAATGTGTTTTTTGTAAGCTAAGGACCGATACTTTATCAGGTCATTGTTGTAAGAATGCTTTGCTGATGCAAGAGAAACTTTGATATTTGTATCGTTTGGAAAATTTGATTTTAATTCAGCGAGAAAACGTAAGTGTTCTCTTTTTCCGCGGAGCTGGTTATTAAACCAATTGAATTGTAGGTTGTTACTACTAGAAGTTGATCTAACACGAACTTTCTCTGGGAAAGTCTGAGCACGACACTCTTTTTAAAGTTCAAAGGAAGTAACCATTGAGAGCAACAGGCAGAAACAGAGTCCAAGTCCTCCTGAAGCGTTAACTGGTTTGTGAGAGGATTGGCATACATTTTTGCGTCGTCGGCGTAGAAGGATATTTTGCTTGAAATAAAATGAGGAATATCGCTGGTGTAGACCGCAGATAGTAACGGCTCCAGGACAGAGCCCTATGGTTGTTTTATATACAATGCTCCGAAATTACATTGAAGTTCCTACTTCAAGCCGCGTATTATACTTTGATTTATAATTTCGCATTTTTAACCAAATGGAGATTGGAAAACAAATAATTAGAGGAATTCTTTTGACGAGTAAATAGTTCAAATGAAAGATTTAACAAATAAAATATGGATATGTGGTTATATTAGCTTCGTTCGCGATAAGGATCCAGAACCGATTCCGAACTAATTCGGGATAGACATAGTACGCATGCTCGGTTCTGTTTGGTTATGTTCGGTTCTGTTTGGTTATGTGACTAGCACTAGTGATGGGAAGAATCGGGTATTTCCAAGAATCGAGTACTAAGGGATCGAGTACTTTGAGGAATCGAATACTTCATTGAGTACTGAGTACTTTTAGCGATTTGTTTACATGGTTTAAGAGAGTAACATTTATACGAGAAATTTTAGGTTTTCTATTTTGCTGGAAGAAAATCGTTGAAACTACATGAAAAACAAAAGCTAATTTTTTTATGAATATAAAAGTAATAAAAAAATATGTTTATTACTGGTTTACAGTATTGTACTGGTTTCGATAAAATCTCTGGTAAAACTTAGCATAACTTTATTTCATTCTCAAATTAATAGACAACAAAAATAAATAAATTGAATGTTTTATTTTTCTAACAAATTTTGTGAAAATAACATATTTACAACTTTAATATTCTAAACGACATATCCGACGAAATACCTCTTTTGTCCTCTAAATTATTATTAGATCTATTGAATAGGTACAGTATAAATGTCTGTCCAATAAGGAATATTATAATAAATAATTTTGATTTTCGGTTTCAAATATAAACACTTTATGGAAAATGAGAAAAGGAAAATACTTGGCGAAATTCAGTTAAGCTGAAATAGACATACTACATTTGTGCAAGTATTTTCATTTTTCCCAAAAATAAAGTATTCACGCGATATATCATTTCGCATTCAAAACCTACCAGGCATTAGTGCACCACACAGTTCAAATATATCCAGTAATATCTCGAACCCAACCCGATTCCTTTTCAAGCAGTGAGTAGTGAGTGTTAGTAGGAATCGAAAAGTACTCGATTCTCAGAAGTACTCAATGCATGAGAAGGAATCGGTCGGGTTCGAGAATCGAGAATTGTTAGTTGAGTAGAAAGTAGAATCGCTGGAAGTAAGGATCGGTGTTCGGCGTTCGGCCGCGGTCGTTCGGTGTCGGAGCTCCTCGTTTTATTTGGCTGATGATTGGCGTACAGCGCAGCGACCAGCGTTGCCGTTTGCGTTATATTATTATGAAGGCGAAGGATCGCGATTCGCAGAAGCATAGCATAATAAGGAAAGAATCGGAATCGACTCCGATTCTTGCTGTCAGGAATCGAATACTTACAATTCTTTTAGGAATCGGGTATTGGTCGATTCCAGTACTCGAGTACTCCCATCACTAACTAGCACAGTCACGATTGTTTGGTTATGCGACTAGCACAGTCACGATTGTTTGGTTATGTGACTAGCACAGTCACGACTGTTTGGTTATGTGACTTGCATAGTCACGATTGTTTGGTTATGTGACTTGCACAGTCAAGACTGTTTGGCGAAGTTACCAAACAATCGTGAATGCGCAAGTCTCGAAGTAAAAATCCTAGATCAATCCGAAGGACTACTATAACCAGTTCCGAACCGATTCGGAATCGCGAGTTTATCCGCGAACGAAGAACTGCAATTAATAATTGAGAATTTGGTGACCGCGACCGCAATATTTCAAACTGCGCATGCAAACAGTTCGGAGTTGGTGAAGAATCCTTAGCGCGAACGAAGATATTATTACAATATCATTATTTTCCAATGGTAGGTACTTCTACTCACGGTTTGTCATTGTAGAAACTTAGGACGTCGTCTAGCACGTTCAAGAAATGCTTTTGAAAAATCGTGTCTTTCACAGCTTTCTTGAAAGATTTTGCCTCGATAATTTTCTGCTTCAGGGTCGCCAGTAGATGTTGATTTATCGTTAAATGTTCATTGTCGTTCAGGAAGGGAATGATCTCGTGAAAAGTATTCTGAGTCTGACATGAATCGCCTTTTTTCTGAAATGAAATTCATTAAAAACTTAAGAAGGATTTCCCTCAGTCCTATAATAATAATTCATAATAGAAATCTATCACATGAAATTTGTAAAAGGAAACTATAACTTCGTTGAGTCGAAATTATAGTTAAACTGAACAACATCAATTAAATTTAATTAAAATTTCACTGATTTTATAGAACTTAATTTAGGATTTATTAAATTTAAACATGCACCAAATGTTGAAAACTTGGAGATTTCATAACGAAAATTTGTAGCTCGTTTTCAAGCTCTGCGTTTGTTTAGAAAAAAAGAATTGTGGCATTGAATATGATTACCAAACACTCACAGAAATTAATCCTTCTAATATGGTTGCGTTTCTTGGTACCGAATTTGGTGGTATTGGTGACCAAACTGTAGATTGCATGGAAAATTCGTTGGAAGAAGAGGGCATCTCTTGGTTAGGAGATGATTCCTGTAGAATCTGCAAAATTATTTTCTTAAAGTTTACATATAGTCTTCAATATTTATAGATATATGTAAATACTGAAGATTCCAAAAAATTTATTCCTATGTACAGTCACAATACTAAGCAGTGTTTAGCGCCTTCTGATATCATTGACACAAGGTCACGACCTTGTTGAAAGGTCGTGACCTTGTTTCAATGATAAAACTTTTATAAGTAATAACAAAAAAATGTCAGTGTTGGCAATCCTAACTTGCAATCATATTGTTTCTCAAAATATTGTTGATAAATTTCATCGAAATCAAGATCACTAAAATAAGGTAATCATTACGAAAATACCATGTATTTATTTATTTCTTGAAAAAAACTTAACAATAAAAAGAAATATTAATTCTAAATAACCAAAATTATTGAAGTTCAAGATATTTTTTGAGAATATATAAAGAAACTTACCGAACCTTGGGAATTCCTCAGAGATTGACTGATCAAAATCTGAATGGACTGCAGAGTTTTAAGTCTGAGTGGGTCCGAACTAACAAGCTGCAAATCTCTGAACAACTGGATCAGAAAATGCGGCCTCGCTTCGTTTGCCGAAATCAGCGATGCCACTTCCCTGTAGACGTTTTCCCTGAGTTCTTCGAATAGTTTGGACCTAAAATTAGTTTTGCGATAAGCATAATCAAACACAAGACAACACCAAAAATCGATACAATATACTGAAATCTGTAATGGTCATCTAACTCTTAAGTCGACCAGGCGAAGATGTCACATAATTCCTAAACTTTTCTAGAGTAAGTTAATTTGGATTTCATCGTTAACTCCTGATAATGACGAAGGCCATATTAAAAAGTGTCAAAACTAAATGAAAATTGTTGTTCAGGACAGAAAATCTAATCTGTTCAGAAAAAACTTTGAATAAATAGAAGAAAACAATAAAAACATAAAACTGCTCGAAGGTTTGTCATCAAGTTAGCATAAAATGAATCGAAAAATCTAGCAACATTACTATAACACGTCTATATTCTTGCGAATTTTTTTCATAATTATTAACCATGTAGAACAATTAAAACGCGCAACGATTTAGAGTTCCAAACACTTACTTCGCGTTTCCCTCTGCATTTACGGATTCGTTCGAGACGTTCCTCCTTCGCGGGTTCTGCAAATTTTCCACAGATGGCGCCACAACGTTGGAATGCCTCCTCGGCGTTCTAGGTGCGCTATTCGAGTACACTGAATGGTTCGGACTGCCCCCGTCCGACTCATTGGTTGTACGAACCTCGTTCTGTACAGGGGGAAGGGGTAAACCATCGTTTTTAATGTTCAAAACGTCCGGTGGTACAACAGCAATGTTCGTGTTGGTGTAACGCCTCGACGGCTTCACGCAAGACCTGAATGTGAAATTTTTTATTCGATTAAATTTATTCAAGATATATTCAATACCATACGTCAATAGTGCAAAAGAAAATTATTATAGAAATGTGTTTCTTTTTGTATATACACATTTGTGATAAATGCCTTTTGTACATGTTTTAAAAATGTTATATTTATACATAATATAATCAAATGAAAATTATTCGATGAAACACTATGTAACGTTGATGAATATTAATTCATATTCGAAATAACCTTCCAAGGTCGCGCAGATCGAAAATCATTCGTGTTTATGAAAAATTAGTGATTTCAGGAGACAAAAAACAGAAAACTTAACCGACTTTACTGAATACATTATTATTAATCATGATCAAAGTAGAAACCGAACTTTTTAAACTCAACCTATTACTGATGATTCAATATTTATCATCTAAACGTAGTGAAATTAAAAACGGGAAAATTCCCTGATTAGAGTGAATACCAATTCACTACTTATAATACCTTTACTTGGTTCTTGTATTGATCAACTGACATTCCTAGTTCTAAACTATTCAAAACAAACGCCATCTATGAGAGATAATCATAGTCACAGATTCCATTGACTACGTAAATTAGTTAGACATTAGATTGTGAACTGTAACTTGCATCATATTGTGTACAATGCCATACGCTAAATAAATAAATAGCCACAGTAGAAATCGACCTTTCTTTTTTATCATTTTAAACGTTTAATATAGCAGCACACTTGGTTTTGGATGTAAATTAATTATTTCTACTTCAATGATATATAACAATAATTGAGTACCTTCTCATTATTCTATGAAATTGCATTCACTTTTCGTAATAGAAAGGGGGCTTTGAAACATAAATGAATAATACTAATATTGCGGTAAATAGATAAACATCACAATGAACGTAACAAGAAAAATTTTTACAAACCTTTGGGGTGCACTTTCTTGTGAGGTCACTTGCTGTGAATTACTTTTAGGTGTTGTATGTAATTCAAAAGGAATACTTCTTGGAGTAACATTATGTGTTCGGTCAATCAGAGGAGAATTTTGTATTCCATCATTACTCTTTGTGGAAAAGAGATTTTGTCTAGAATAGCTACAAAAAAGAGTTTCTTAATTAACATCTTATGAAATAATTTTATACTACAAAAAAAAGCTGCAATCAAAAATTAAAAGAAATAAATGTGCACTTGAAAAGGACGAAATACAACAACAACATTCACAAATTTACTTACATTTAATAAATAATTGCATTCAACAATTAGCAAGAATTGTATCAACTGCTATAAACACAAGGGGAGACTAGTATTTATGATCTGTAAGAAGACCTTCTAAACATCAATTTTATTGAAAAATTCTAACCTTCTCCTGACAGATGCCAATAAGCTCGGAATAATAAGTTATTACACTTTTCAGGGATTATATATATTACTTTATCAGTTTCAATTTTACCAAACTTTTTTCGATTATACATATATTGCCTGGACTTTCATCAGACAATAAAATAGAGCATGCTCATTGAATGATTTAAATTTCACAGAAACAAATAATATCTGATATTTGATAAAGTATACAAAAAAAACAATATCCTTTCATACACGAAAGTCTACTGATTTTATTCCATCAAATTATAAATAAATTTGTATGGCGTGATTATACATTACATTTAATAATTAATTCTTTCATATATTTCGAAAATAAAACGAACATCAAACCTACTGAAGATGCGAAAAAAAAAACAATCGTAAATAACATTAACATAAGAACTTCTTTTGATGATACAACATTCTGCATTCAAATTAATATTACGAGAAAGGGCATTTTTATAAACACATATTTGAAATGAAGAAAAATTTATTACTTTTGAAAACATACAAGATAAATAATTGAGAAAGAAAATAATAGAAATAGAATCAAAACAAATAACGTTACAATTATACCAGATGAGAAAATACTTATGATATTCTATTTACCTCCGAAAATTATCCCAGTAGTTATTGGCTCGATTACCAGGGGCCACTTGATTATTCAACGCTTGCCCATTCCAAATATGTCCCTGTAATGGATTCATATTATCGTTAGTCACCGGCAGTTGTGCCATATTGATGTTTCTTTCGTCGTGGTTATTCATTTGCAGGGCACTCATGTTGACATTTCTAATATCGGAATTATTGACTACACCTTGCAAAGGTGCCATGTTCACGTTCCGTACATCAGAATTGTTAACTAAGCCTTGTAAAGACGTCATGTTGACATTTCTAACGTCGGCGTTATTAACTCCTCCTCCTTGCATCGACGCCATATTAACGTTTCTAACTTCGGAATTGTTGACCACGCCCTGCAACGTTGCAATGTTGACGTTTCTTCCGTCAGAATTATTAACTAAACCCTGCAACGTTGCCATATTAACGTTCCTTGCGTCGTGGTTATTGATATTACTCATGTGCGGATCCAGGAGTCGCAGATTGCTATGATTAGCAAAGTCGACGTTAACAGGAGCGCTGTTGTACTGGTTCAAATTAGATAGAGAGCAGGCCGTAGTCACTGGGTTTACTTTAGGGTTCACGGATCTGCACTGGTTCAAAGCCGAGGCGCATGGGTTTAGTATTGGAGGTTGTAATGGTTCGACAGGGTTGCAGTTCAAATTTTGGCTCAGTGGAGACGACATCTGATTTTCGTTATTGTAATGAGGGCTCGGAAGCCGTTCTTGTTGAAGCTAGAAGTATTAATGATATGCATAATTATATGTAAGAAAGAAAATATATGAAATTAAAAACTATTGATTTTCACTGAATAAATTTCGATTAATCTATATGAAGACATTACAACGCATCTGATAAAGTACCTTTAACATTTTTTTTCTATACTAGAAAACCCACCAAGTTTGTGTAAAAATCGAATAATCAATGAGAAAAATTATAGATTTGAGAATATCACTCACAGAAGTAACCATTCCCCTCAAATTTGCCAGCTCCCTCTGCTGCAGCCACAACATCTGGCAACACTGATTCAGAGAGTTGAGCATAAACGCCTGCGTTTGCAGCGTGTTCGTCGCCAGCCAATTCTGGTAGTTGGCAACGTCGCCGAACGGCATGTTTGGCTGCGCTCCGTACCACGCCACGCCCTCTGTGGGTGCGGCGTGGCCGACTACGTTCAGCGCGTTCGACGGATGCGATTGGTTCGGCGACGCGAATGGCCTTAGTTCGGAGTAGATTGGTGATGGGGTCAGGTTATTACGCAGATTCTGGACGTTAGGTTGATTGTGGCCATCGGTTTGTTGGGGTAGCATGGAATCGCAGACGCTCCTGATCAGTTCGAGCTGCTTCTGAACCTGGAATAAACAAGTATATCGACAATCAAATCGGGCTCCTCAACGCACTTTTGGAAAAAAAGTACTATAATATTTCAAACAATAGCATTTAGGGCAGACTCCAAGAATAGAGTTTCTCTACTCACGTTCTGCTTCCCGACCTGTCCTAGATTGGACACCGACGATCCTCTACTGAAGCTAGCGTTTCCTTCAGCGCCGCTGCTCCTGGCGTTTCCCTCGGGTAACCTGAATAACGACTGGTGGCACATGCGCTCGTACGCCTGCGCGGCCAAGAAGTCGGACGAGTTATTGCGCTCTGAAGAATATTTGCTCGCATTAGGATGAGAGCTAGAGATCGGTAAAGTCGCGGCCTGGCCCTGGTGGCGATTAACAGAGACATCTCTATAGTCGTTCGCGTCTTCGGTGCCTTCATCGCTGAAAATGATGAATTTAATTTGTATATTACATAAGAAACTTGGGGTCAATTTGTCATTGTTCCCTTACCTTGAATATCTTTCGCTTGAATCCGGCTGATTATGTTGGGATGGAAGTAGAGGGGCCCACACGCCGCTAACATTGTCAAACATGCTGTTGTTACAACTAAACTCCGATTTATTGTCAGTACCAACGTCATGGTTGAGGTTAGAAGAGCTAGCTGAAAAATTCAAAAAAAAAAAAAAGATTCACACTCTGTATCAAGTTTCGCAGGAAGGATTTGGAGTGTTTTGTATGTCTGCCGATCACTACATCTTTTCGACCGATTTAATTTTTTTTAAATTTACTCTGGCAAGTCGATGTGTTTTGCTTCAGGTGAATTTAACAAATTTCGAAAGATGCAATAGTACTCAGTTCATGTTTAATTATTATTTTAATTATTTTTGATGAAATATTCAATAAGTGATAAATTTTACAAAACAGAACGTAATTTTGATGCAAATTTCAAGTCGTCTCTCTGAAACCCTTATGATTCAACTTCTTTATGATTCAAAAGAGTGATAAGAATAATTTTTGGCATGAGGAGGCTTGACTCGTACAGAGGGGTTTTCAAGGGACTAGGTTCACTAACCCTCACTGGTCGAATGTGTGAGGTACTTATTTAGTAATTAACATTTCATAATATTGATACCAAAAAAATTAAAATAAAGTATTACCAGCATAGACTGAATCTATCTGAGCGGAGTCCGCTCTTAGAATACTTCAAATCAAATTTAGATAACTATCTCAAGCAGGTCTATGTGGGAAATACATAATGTTTGCTGATGATGCAGTTAGTTAGAATAATTAATGAACCGTGATCTTGCTGTGTTCCATCAGTGGCTCATTTATAACAATATTGAATTAAATGAGAAAAACAATTGTTTTCATTGACTTTCAATTGAACAAAAGACCCAACAATGACTTAAAAATATATAATGTGCAGCTAAAAACACCAGTCTCACATTTGTACTTAGGACTTGTTCTTGTTATAGTTGAAAGTCTAATGTCAACAATTGTGGACAAAATTATCAACAAATTAGGGTTTGTTGGTGCAGTTATAGTTATTTAATAAACTAGTTTATTAATGACAGCGATTAATGGTTGAGATATTTTAATAGTTCGAGACCATTAATCGCTACATTAATAAACGAGTTTATTACAAGATTTTTCCGTCGACCTCATCATGAATTGAGTATAAATTCTTGATTGAAATGAATTTTTAATTTGCATGACAGATACACTTGACACAATATAAGTAAATTTCTATGTTCATTTCGATATATTTATATTTATGCTCCCGATTATGGAGGGTAGAAGTAAGGAGGACCATCTCATATTGGAAAACAGTCGCAAAAGTGTCCAGTTGTAAACTGCAAATTGCAGTTCCAAAACCCTCCAGAGTGGCGCCAGAATAGCAAGAGAGCATGAAATAGGAAGGGATTCCATGCCGCGCTGTTGCCAACTTTTGTAATTGGGATTTTGAAGTTTGAAAGCTAGGTTATGTAGTTTATTTTTGAATGGGTGCTTTTATTATCTTATTTATTAGTTTATTGAATTAGTTTATTTTTGAGTCACTGTATTTTCTTTCCATGGAACTCAGTTCGTCTTCCAAAATTTTTTCAAGATACCTACTAGTCCAAAAATGCCGCTCTTCTGTTTAAAATGTGTAAAACTGTAATCGACTCATCGTGATATTCAAATCGCCATAAAAGATGCGCATAACATTGAACCTAAATCTACAGAGTACGATGAATCTGTTGGTAAGAATTTGTTAATGAGGTAAATAAAAGTAAAAACGACTTCAATATGACAACAGCGCGTCATTTGAAATGTACCCACTTGCTATTGTGGCGCCACCAATTTGACGATTTTTGACGGACACTTTTTCATACACAGAGATGGTCCTCCTTACTTCTACCCTCCATACTCCCGATGGAACAATTTGAGAAATTCATAGATGGAATATTAGACATGTGACATTCTGAATAGTTAACATTACCTACAATATCCGATAAGGAATATGTGGAACTGGTGGAAGCTGAAGTGTTATTTACTTTCGAACGATTATTGCATAAAATTTTTTCCGCAGTTTCTACTTTATTTTGTAGAGTTAAATTTTTCGATTTGAATTATGAATTCCTTTTCTCTGTGGAATAACAGGACAGACACAGAATAATTCAACTATTCCGTGCTGAATACTTCTGTGTTTGGGTCCTCATGACAATCATACATTAAAATAGGAGAAATTGCACATTAAAATGGGTCATTAATGATCAATTTCGTGTACGTTAAAGTAAGCTTTTATTTAGAGGTCGACGGAAAAACACATTAATAAATACCTAAGTGAAAAACATAAACTGATGCTATATAATGCGAATATCACTTATCTAATGCCAATATGGAGTAATACAGCAGCATTCAATTTGAACATAATACAAAGACTTTGAAATGAAAATATTAAAAACAAATTTGGTCTGGCTGATGACACCAGCTTGTATTCACTTTATGAAAGGTTTACAATTTGGCCTCTTAAAAAACTAGCAATTCGAGAAAGGTGCAAACTCATATATTACGTTAAAAATGGCCTGATCAAAAATAACCTAAAAATACACAGTAACAACCAAAGCAATCATGGATGGTATGAAAGAATTCAACGCCCTTCCAACGGAAATAAAAGATGCCTACTTCATCGCTATATTCAAAATCAATAAAAAAATTTATTTAGAATTAATATAACAATTTTAATTGTACTTTTTCATCATTTAATTTTGTATCAAAGTAAATACTCTAACAGCTTTCCATTAGCTGATTTGTAGTTTTATTTCATAAATAAATAAATAACATACAATTTTTCTCCAACCATTCACCTTTATGTTTGCCCATTATTTCCTCCAACTCTCTCTTCTTCGCCTTCAGCTCGGCCTGCAGGACCAACTTCTCGCTCATATTCGCGTTCGACTCGCTGCACTGACTCCTGTCGGCCTCTCGGCTATTCTTATTCGTCTGCTTACCTCGATTGTCAAGATTTACCGACGACGGCCCCGCCCTGTTCTCGTACTGAAGCGACTGGTTTTCCGAGTGCGACTGATTCGAGCAGTTACCCTTGTCTAGGTCTTTGTTGAGGAAGTTTTCCGCCTTGGCGTATCTATCGCAGGCGATCGCCTGTTCTTCTTGGGCGCCGTTATGTATGATCACCTCAGTGTGCGCCACCATTTCCAACATGTCCTTCAGTTTGAGGAGTTGGTCCTTCATCGAGACTATTTTTTGCACACTGTAACCTGCAATAAATGTTTGTCACAATTCAATATTCGAAGCGGTAAAAGTTCCCAATAATCCCCATATATATTCATTCAAAACCCAAAAAATCTCTGTCTTGATATTTTTCTTGTAAAAAAGAAAAAACGAACTCTTCAACAAGTTTGATAAATCGATACGATACGTAATATAAATTCTGAAGTGAAGACATTAATTGTAATTTCCTCTCTGCTCTCAGCATCTATGCTAAAGGCTCTTCTAGATTTAACTTAAACCAATTCCTTGAAAACCTGTCCTTTTCTTAAGTGTACTGATGTCAAATTGTTAACCTAACCTAACCTCATTCTAGTAAAACTTAGGAAGTTCAATCAACACGAATATTAAATGAAAATACATGAATAATTGACTAGAATGTTATTTCCATGATAAAAACAATGATACTGATATTCAGAACTTTCAATGACCTATATCATCAAATGTTTAATGCATGAGGTCATAGTTACCCTTAGTTTCGTTTTTTTTACATTCACATTCTTCACCCCATAAATCAATTCGCAGTGACTGAAGAGATACACAAAGCTTAAATGGTGGCTATAGAGATGTCCAATGCTCAACAATCGTCAAAATCACTTGAAATTTCCACATAATTAATTCCAACATTTTTCGCCACCAGTTTGAAAATTTTTCGCTCATGCATCTTCCCTTCATTTCCTTGTCCAAAGTCTGAAGATGCTCAAATACAACCTCAGACACCCTTGAGCTCATTTTGGTCTGATGGGGGCATATTAATAATTCTGATGTCAGAATCACGGACCACTCCTTGCAACAGTGCCATGTTCACGTTCCTCACATCAGAATTGTTAACTAAACCTTGTAACGACGCCATATTGACATTTCTAACTTCCGCTTTATTAACTCCTCCTCTGAGCGACGCCTTTTTATTAACCTTCCCAACTACAGAATTATTGACAACGCCCTGCAACGTTACAAAGTTGACGTTTCTCCCGTCAGAATGATTAACCAAACCCTGCGAAGTTGCCATATTTAAGTTTATTTCGTCTTGGTTATTGATATTATTCATTGGTTATTGATATTATTTTTGCTAATCACTTTGCTTCGGTATTTAATAACCAACAACCTTCTGTTATTCCTAATTTTACACAGCATAATGCTGTGTTTCACGTGAATGGTTTTCTCACCAGTATTGATGAGGTAAATCTCAAAATAAAAGGCCTCTCTCCCAAACGGTGCTGTGGACCTGATGGCCTACCTGCAGCATTTTTAGTGAATTGTGTGGATACGTTAGCGGCTCCTCTTTGTAGATTATTCAATTCCTCACTTCAGTCAGGCATCTTTCCTATCATGTGGAAATCAAGTTATATAACACCAATTTTTAAGTCAGGAAAGGTGAACGATGTGCGTAACTATCGCCCGATTAGTATTTTGTGTAATATTCCTAAGGTTTTTGAAAGCATTGTATTGGACAAAATTTCCTTCAGTTTAGGACAAATTATTATTTCCCAACAGCACGGATTCATGAAAAAAAAATCTAGTCTAACCAATCTAGTCGAATATGTTCAGTTCATTTATAACGAATTTCAAAGAGGTAACCAGGTGGATGGTTGCTATACAGATATCTCTAAAGCCTTTGACCAAGTTAACCACACTATCTTAGACTCTGTTGTTGAGTCAGTAGGTTTTACGGGTAGTCTTTTGAAGTGGATAAGGAGCTATTACAAAAATAGATCTCAAGTTGTAAAAGTTAAAAATTTTAAATCTAAAACAATCCTGGTTACGTCAGGTATTCCGCAGGGTAGTCACCTCGGCCCTTTTTTGTTTTCACTTTTTGTTAATGATCTATCTCTAGTTGTTAAGCATTCTAAAGTTTTCTTATTTGCTGATGACTTGAAGATCTATAAATCCATCTCCTCAGTTGCCGATGCTGCTGATCTTCAATCGGACGTGTTGGCTGTGGTGGAATGGCTTTCGGGTCTTCTGCTGAGTATGAACTTTCTGAAATGTAAATGTATTACCTTCCATCGAACCAGTAACCCAGTATTTTATCCATACTCGGTTGATGGTGCAAGTCTTGAGCGTGTTAATATCATTAGTGATCTTGGCATAAATTTGGATAGTCAACTTGAGTTCAAGGAACACTTCAGAATAATGACTAACCGTGCATTGAGAGTGTTGGGGTTCATTCGTCGGAATTCAGCTGAATTCTCTGATGAGGCTACTGTGAAATTGCTTTATTTTGCTTTTTGTGGACCTATTGTTGAGTACGGGTCAATTGTTTGGTCACCTCATTACGAGGCTGATTCGCAATATATTGAACGGGTGCAGAATAAATTTTTGCTTTACATTTCCTTCAGGAGGTCAATTCCTCGAATCAATTTTTCCGTAACATTTATTCGCACTCAGTTGGGTATACAGCCTTTATCAGTAAGAAGAATTATATCTGATTTGGTGTTTCTCTTTAAGTGTCTGAATAATCTTGTTGACTCTAATGATTTACTCGGCCAAATTTGTCTTCACGTACCGTTCAGAAGAACTAGGAGTGACAACTTATTCGCGTACCCCGTCTGTCGTACTAACTATATGATTAATGCACCTATTAATAGAATGTTGGGTTATGGTAATCGCTATTTAAACGCCGACTTATGTTTTTGTACCTCACTAAAGCAGTTTCGTTGTGAGGTAAATGCTAGGTTAATCTAGATTTAAGATTTTAATTTTTTGTATTTTTTTATGTAAATGGGCTTTCCGTTGATAAATAAATAAATAAATAAATAAATAAATAAATAAAGTCAGACTCTATAGACATAGAACTGGATTCTTAAGTACCACAAGGACGGACACATTTTAATAAAACGATAATAAATACAACTATTAATACATTATCGTAATTAAGTAACACTCACCCATGTCATCTTCGGATCTGGGAGCACTCTGCAACGCCGCCACTAGATGGTCGACCTGAGATTTTTTAGTTTGCAACTCGGTGAGTTTGTTCTGTAGCTCAAGATGCTGGCACCGTAATTCTGCGTCTCTTTTATCCAACAGTTGTATCAATTTGCTTCTGTCTTCGTTAGCCGTATGCATTACGTGTATTTGATTTTGTAATTCTTCGATCTCTTCACTGTTGAAACTGCAAAAAAATCAAATAAACGTTTGTGATGTTTGTCATATATACTACTGAAGTATAATGTTTACCTTTCTTCTTCTTCTTGTTGATGAAAGTTATTCACGTCCCCTTTTGCTTCCCCTTTCAGTCTTTTACTAGTTTCTTCCAATTCAGCCATAGTTAAATCGTATCCTTGAAGAATGTTCTCCAATCCACTCGAATTTGATGAATTTCCATCTGAAATTATACGTAACTATGAGCCAAGGATAAATATAAAATAGACAATCATTGTCATTGTGTTATATTCATGCGAATAAATAATTCAATTTATTATTTCAATGTATTATAATTCACATAAGGAACAGTTTTGTATGATAATCATAATGATAATTTCTATCTAGTGAAATGAAAAAATATGCACACTTACGTGCTAATCTTTCTTGTAGTCTTCTTGCATCCCTCAATCTACTATCGCCTTTCTGTTTTAAATGTTGCAAAGACATGTTTTGTACCTCCCTAATAATTTCACGATTTGTTTGATCTTCAAAATCGTTTTTTCTATCTGCCGAGTTATCAATGATGCATTCCAAATTCTGTAAGAAATAATACTATGGAATAAAGGTGCACAATCACACTTAGAGAAAAAAAATTCAATATCACATGAAAAACCTTATAAAGGATTATGACAATCAAATCATGAAAAACATACTAGTCGACCATGGTCAATTTCATACATTACATAAAGTGAACAAGGAAAATTCTTTAATAATTTAAAAAATTATCAAACAACTTTCCAAGGAAGCTGGTTATACGTATTCAGCAACGCAAAATCTGCATTCACAATCGAACGGTGAATTATAGAAATTGTCAAGTCACCCCGACTCAAAATCTGCGTACAGCCGTTTCGATCTTATTAGATCTCATCAGTGCAGCTTATTTGACTCGGAGTGAATTAACAAATTTCTAATTGTTCCCCAATACAAATCGTGGTTAGTAACACTGTCTGGATAACAATCCAGAGCGCCATCCCACCAAAGATATTGGGAAACAACAATTCACCGCTTAGACTGAAAATGCAGAAATTCGTCGCTTAAACACGTACCTCCTGATATGAAGATATCTACTCTACAACAGTGGTGTATATGATTCCAAGGCACACTAACATAGTGATTTAAATTGTTGTATGTTGTATTTTGCGTATTAAGCGACTAGAATATTCGGAGCGCGCTCTCGTGAGTATATCCAAAGGTTTTAAATCACTATGTTAGTGTGCCTTGGAATCATATACACCACTATTGTAGAGTAGATATCTTCATATCAGGAGGTACGTGTTTAAGCGACGAATTTCTGCATTTTCAGTCTAAGCGGTGAATTGTTGTTTCCCAATATCTTTGGTGGGATGGCGCTCTGGATTGTTATCCAGCCAGTGTTACTGACCACGATTTGTATCGGGGAACAATCAGAAATTTGTTAATTCACTCCGAGTCAAATAAGCTGCACTGATGAGATCTAATAAGATCGAAACAGCTGTATGCAGATTTTGAGTCGGGGTGACTTGACAATTTCTATAATTCACCGTTGGATTGTGAATGCAGATTTTGCATTGCTGAATACGTATAATTAGCTTCCTTGGAAAGTTGTTTGATAATTTTTTAAATTATTAAAGAATTTTCCTTGTTTACTTTATGTAATAAAGGATTATGTGTAGCAGTCGTTCTAACAATTACAAAAAAGTTAGTTCAAACAACAATAACACTTTAGTTTCAATAAATGCAATGTTAATAAAAACAAATAAAATTTCTTCACTCAAAATTATGAATTCACCTCATCATCATCTTCTTTTGCCAATAAACAATTCAGTTTAGCTTCACTGTCTCTTAAGGCATCTATTATAGAGGACAAGTTCTCCCTTTCATTTACATCATCGTTCTTTATAAAAAATGAGGAAATTATATTGGTATATTCATTCAACTGAAACGAGAAAAGTAAATCTGAAGATATTTTTGTGCTGATTTATATTTAAATTTGAAATCTCTGGAATGCTGTATTATCTAGATTGTTGTGAACCAATAGACTTTATTATTATAACGCTCAGCATTGCTTTATCTTCATATTATAGTAACGCCTGACAATGAACTTCTATTCATTTAAAAATACACTTACTTTTACCACATTATCATATCTTTTATATGTACAAGTATATCAAATTGAGCAACCATGTCAAAAATACCTCCAGATTTATTTTTCTAATCAAAGGATATGTAAGAAATATTTCTCAATTTTACATATATTTCTAGAAAACAATACTTATATATTTGATTTTTCACTGAATATTCTATTCTATCCTCAAGATAAAGTGTAAAACTTACTTGTTCGTCAGCATTTTTCATATTGGACATGAGTGATGTAGTAATGTGAAGATATTCTCGTATTTGGTTAAGTTTGTCTTCAATTTGCTTCTTGTTAGGGTATTTCGCTACATTATCACATTTGGGGACAGTACCACAAGAGTTTCTTCTAGAATTTGAAGAACTGGTCAAACTTGAAGTTGTACCATTAGCTTGAAGAAAAAAAAAATTTCACATTTGCATATCTAACTTGCAGATTAGACTTGACAGAAAAAATTAACTTCTCTCTTAATCATGGATAAAAAAGAACTAATCCTTGGTTGCCAAGGTTTAGCAAAATCGTAACCTACATTTGTATATCCTCTAGCAAAATTAAATTTGCTGCAATTAAATTAAAGATTATAAAGTTTCTTGATCAAAGCCAAATTTAAAATATTTTTTAATCAAACAAATCAGTCTACTCAAAGAATCATACATTTATATTCGAATAATATCTAGATAATTTCAAGATAATAAAAAAATTATTACTTACTGTACATTCCATTTTGATGTGATTCTTCCAAAGTATCCATCGATTCAAAGTTCATATGTCTCTGAAAATTTGCCTGTAGTCTTCTAGTAGGCCACTCTGAACTCTGAATCAAAATATTTGTATTTTATAAATGTGTTTTTACAGTTTAAATCATCAATCAATAGTTTGATAGTTCTCCAATAGTTCGAACTTTTTATTAACAATTTGGATACTCTAACTATGTGTTGAGCTTCGCCAATAATTAAATACTTGCAACTAATTGATAATTTACCGATAATTCTAATAGAGAACAAATTAATAAAATATTTGTTCATATTCTACATACATTATGCAATAATAATGAATGAGTTCATGTCATAGAAAACTAACAAAAATTTAAATAAAATCACATAAGAAATGTTGATTCATTGAAAAGTCGTTGAATGAATCACAACTTACCAAATTATTTGGCAAATTCCTTAAATTATCTCTTTCACTATACAGCTGTTGTCCTGTGTTGTTTTGGTATTCAACTGTGTGTTTCACTTTTGGGACTGTGCCCGTACAATGTTTATTAAGCTTTCTTCTATCATCAGACATGATTGCGTACTATTTTTAACTATTCTGACCTAAAATAATTTGGAATTTTGTTGGGTGAACTTGCCGACTTTTATATATGAAAAGGTGCTGTGTATCTTAAAATATCCAAAGCTTTTAGTCCTTCAATTTGTAGCTGGGTTTCCATGATTCTCGCACGATTTTAAAGTAAACTGAAATTCAAATATGGATTGGGAAGGGTCAGTGCATTTATTGGCAGAACCTGATTTTTAAATTTTGTTTGCATTTTTTTTCTAGGCCAGGCTGGGTCTGGGTGGGTAGTTAATGTCAATCTTTGATTTGTTTTATAATTCTATGGTTTCGTACGGGTAGAGAACTTTGAACTATAGTACTTTCAACCGACTAATTACATGTGTGGTGTGTTCATAAATATATACTATATATACTTACTCGATATATATTAAGATTTCTAATTTTTATATGGGTGTGTTGATTTAGTAGGCGGACAATTATACCCTGTTAATATATCTGGTTAAATATCAACATTATCAACTAAAATAATTTCAACGTTTAGGGCGCACATATAGATGCCAGCAACGATGAACATTAAACTCGCACTGATTAAATTTCGATAAGTGAAAATTGAAATAAAAAATGAAAATTTGAATGCGTGAAATATGAAATAAAAACAAGTTGAGATACGGAATAATAGGTGTTTTCGAAGAATTCTCTTCCGAGATTAAGTACCTACGTTAGTATCGACGGATTTAAAATCAGCTGTTGTTTCCGACCATCAAATACAACCACCAATACTCGTAACACGATCTTTTTGATTTTCCATTATATAAGAAATATTGAAATGAAAAACTCCCTCAAGAATCTCATTACACATATGTAACCAGATCCACTATCCACTGGCACTCCTAGCAATCACAAAAACTTTATTATCAAACATAATTTTCGTGATTTATTGTCATATTGGAATATAAAATTTATCCATATTCTACAAAGGAACATCCTTGAATATAAAACGTTTAATGAATAAAGTATAAACTTTAAAATAAAAACACTTGGCTTATGTTTCACAATATCAGTCATTAAAAACGTTTAATATTTGAAGATTATAACGCTAAACGAAAATCAATGCCATAGAGTACCTACCCTACTATCATTCAATTTTCAGGTGGATATCTTTAGTTTCATAAACAAAAACCATGTATTAAGAAATAACATACTTCAAAATATAAATATTCAAATATTTAATAGTCGGTAATTTTAAAACAATACATTATTCTAAAGCAAATTTAACGATTAAACTAAAATGATCAGAACCCAATTTCCAATTTGGTATTGTGACGCCATCCAGCTGTTTCTTGGTTAACAATAAATACCTTGACACTAGCTTCAATTTGTCCTCAAAGTTGTAGTGTCTTGAGTCTTTTTGTTTCTTACCACTAGAAAATTGAGAAGTGAAGTATTAAGACAAACATTTAGTGAAAATCCTAATTGAAAGTGAGTTCAATCCATGGAGTACAAATGAATGAAGATTTATCTTACCTGAAGAATATATAATCAACAGTTATCCATCTATCTTGAAACGTTGTACCTAGTGTATCATTGTTATGAAAACCATTATACACAGATTTCAATGCGAAGGGATGCGATAATGTACCTGAAGAAAACTTTATGTTCTTGTGGCAATTCCTTTCTGCATTTTCACCTCTATCATCTGTACATTTTTTGATTACATCATTTCTTTGTCTAACTACTTCCGCGTACTGACAATTGTCTGTAATGAATAGGATACAAAACAAATCATACTCAGAAAACAAAAGAATTCTCTAACCAGTCATTTGTAAAAATTCAGGAACTAATACTTTTCCCGTAAGTCCTTTTCCAAATTCTTTAGTTAGAGCCATTCTACTCAAATTTTCATAGTCAAGTACGCCTCTAGTAATAAATTCATATACAGCAGAGTCTGGAGAAGCGTTAAAATCCCCAGTGATAATGATTGGAAGATAAGAGGCAGAGCCGCTAAAACAATAACAAATTTTAAAAATCTTCCATTGGGATTTCCTAGAAAATTATATTACAACTTTTGAAATGTAGTAAAGCTATTTTGGTATGATGGAAAATAAGTGTTTTTAAAATCTTTAGTTTTTCACTTAATACACTTATATTGAGTTAAATTGATTAATATTAAAAAAAAATTTATTTTATAAATTCACTTACTCCCGATTTGTACCCAAAAATGCCAATTTATCAATTTCGGCAATCAAATTCTGAACTTGTGCCAGCCTTACATCTTGCCGCTTTGGATTATATAGTAAATGGGTTGTTGCCACGACAAACTGCTGGGTATTAATCTCTTTTGGAACAAATCTAGCAACAATGCCAACATTATCTCTATTTAAAATAGCGACATCTTCTTGGAAATATTCTACTTTTTCATATTCTAAAAGCTGAAGTCGTCTCTTCTTATAATAAATAGCACAGCCATCAGTTCTTATACCTGTTCGTTTTTTGTAGATACTTTTGTATCCTGACAAAATAAGTAGTATTATTTATCTAGGTACAAATGAGGTGAACTTACCTAATTTTTTTTCTAGTATGTCAAAGTAACCAGTGATATGGGATTCTTGTACTTCTTGAAAACAGATTATCTGTAAAAATGTAACCAGGGTAATTTATAAGTTTAACTTGATATGATAGTATTCATTATTCAAATTGTGTGTCATTTTTATTTATGTTATTTGGACATTATTGGAAGAAATGAATACAATAAATTTAGCTCACACATTGACTATTCTCAAAAGAAGCCAATATCTGCATATTTAAATTGAAGATATAAGGGCTCATTTAGGTTCTGATACACATACAAAAAATTATTGGTTCACCAACTTGAATTCTAGATTTTACTATAAATATAATGTACTAACTCAATTCTATATTTCACAATAAATATATGTACTCACATCTGGATTAGCATCTCCTATTTCTTTTAATATATTGACCCATCTCACTTGCCACTGTAAGGCATCTTTATCATGATATTTATATAAGTACTCGTGATTTTCCACCAAATCCTGTGCAAGAACATTATAAGACATTAAAGTGAAGAAGAATTTTTTTTCCTTGTTGTGTACTTTTTTCTCTGGTTCCCAAATCCTTTCGATTGCTAAAATATCAAGAAAACTGAAGATTTGTATATTCAACAGCAGACTCAATATAAATATATAATACTACTATCAAATGAAATTTGTTCTGCCCTGCGCTGTAGCTAGGATTATTCGCGCCCAGGGTGAAATACCAATATATTGACCTTGACAGGTTCCAGCCACTCTTCCCTACCCCAGTTGCAAAATCTAGCTACGATGCTCATTAGATCAACTGAATTATATGGAGAACTTATCTATAATTCTAGATTTGAATAACTTACGTTTTTTTTGGTTTTGTTTAAAAATATTTTCTGGTTCATTTGTTAACTGATTTCTGCCAGTTGATAAAAATTTATTTCCTTGATACTGATGATTTACACCACTTGAAGAAGGTACAGGATACATATCTGGATTAATATAAACAAGATTTGGTGATTGATTCCGTCCAAGTGGATAATTAAAATTCTGTGGTATTGAAAATCCATTATGCATTCCATTATGGGCATGATTTGTGGGAAAATACGGAATGTGATACGTTTGCCAGGAATAATTTTGATCTTTATTTCTACCAACAACAAGTTGTGACTGCGCTCTTTGTGGTTCAATTACTCCTCTATTATGCTGTCCAGATGGAGTTGAATTAGACCTTGGAAATCTACCATTTTTAGAATTTTTCTGATTGGGTCTGCTTACATTTTTGATATCCATTATAACTCTACTTCGTTTTTGTAAATTACAAATAATTTGAAATGTTGCTGTTGCATTTATTTTGAGGTTAGGGGTTGCTGTCAAGACAAATAATTGAAACTGAATGTGATGGAAAAGAACAAATTTATGGAAAGCATTCCAGAGCATTACAATCTCTCATTTTTTCATTACAATAACTAGTGTCAAGGTTTCGTTCGCCAAATATGGAATTGTATTTGTCTAAAAAAATATGAAAGATAAGATTTGTGACAATTATCAATCAATGTTCTGTCATTGTCCAAATGACATTTGTTTATGCCATTTACCTAGCAATACTTCAAAGGAGCCAGCAAAACAATGAAATTTTCAGGTGTTCACGACTTCCATTCGACAAATTCGCAAACTAACGGTCAATAATGAAATATAATATCCTTAAATAACTCATATATTTATATCAACCTTAAATTAAAATGTACTTCACTGCTTTCAATTTACAGGTAGATCTTATGAAATGATTAGTAGTTATAACGTCACATGCCATAATTTGCAAAATTAGATATCTCACTCCTGTACTCAATTGTATCAAATAATTAATTTCAACTTTAATATATATATGAAACAAATTCAAAACGCGAATTCATTCAACAGGATTTAGGCAATTTTGATATAAAAGGATTGCCAGGTGCAGAGAAAAGAATAAACGCATTCTTCTTTGACGAACTTAGTCGTTTCCTCTCTCATGATGAAACAGCCAACCTGAATATTATCAAAGAATTTTCGTCAAAAGTATTGTACGCCAAGTATATAACTCTTCAATTCTTCATACGTCTCAAGATTTAATTCGAAGATTGGTTAGTTGAAAAAAATGAGTATCCAGCGTAAGCTTATATTTATCAAAATTTCCAGGCAAATTAGATTTTTTTTGTACAATTGATTGAAAAGTAAAAGTAGCGCATGTTCTCTTAATTCTTGTATGGACATTGCATTTAAAAATAACCAAATTGGGGAAGAAAAGTCCAGTTAGAAATTACTACATAGGTATCATTTTAATAAGAATAAACTTTTATCATGTCTTAATATCAAATTATACTAAGTTTATATCAAATGTCAATATTATCCACGTTTACTGGTTGAAATGACGAACTCGCTTCAATTTCAACCATATCACTAAAAATAATAATCAATTATACTCCCAGAAAGATATTTGAAGCAGCTATGGCAATGCAGATAACGAACTATTTTGAGCATGCAAACTTGTACAGTCAATCTCAATATGGCTTTAGAAAAGGCAGAAATACCACAGGCGGCATCTTGGACATGATATCATGGATGCGTTTGAAGATAAAAAGTACCTTAAAGCCAAATTTTGCGATTTAAGTAAAGCCTCCGACTGCGTCATCCACACGATACTTACAGGTAAACTGGAAAAACATGGATTCTCAGAGTCAAGTGTAGGCTAAATTGCCTCATACCTAAGAGACAGACAACAAAGGGTCCAAATGGGAAATAAATGGTCAGAACCAGAAACCTTACAAATTGGCGTACCACAGGGATCAATACTTGGACCAATCCTTTTCCTGATATATATAAACGATCTACCACACTACATTAAATGTGCAAGAACAATATTATTCGCAGATGAAACAACATTCCTAAGTGGGGGAAAAGATGAAAAACAGATTGAAAACCTAATGGAAGATACAGTAAAAAAAGCAGACAAATGGTTCTTGGCAAATAGGCTGGTACTGAATAAAGGAAAAACCCAAGACATGACCTTCACTCTTAGAGAAACAACATCAAAAAATGACCCGATAAGGTTCCTTGGGGTGACATTTGACACAAAGTTAAATTGGGAACCTCACATAAATAATGTCTGCAAAAGCCTGAGCTCGTCAATCTTTGTCTTAAAAAACTTAAAAAGCATAGTATCGGATGCAACACTTAAAATTGCATATCACCCTTTATTTCATGCTAAGATGACATATGGAATAATAGCATGGGGTGGATCATCTCAAGCAAATAGGGTTTTTGCACTGCAACGTAGAGTGATGAGACTGATTGGGGGGCTCAAGCACAGAGATGAATGCAGACACATGTTTGTCAAGCTGGGCATACTAACTCTTCCATCTGCCTACATCCTCCAGAACCTGTTACTAATAAAAAGCAATGAATCTCAGTACGATAGTTACGAACAACAACATGACTACGACACTCGAAATAAATCAAATCTGGTTCCTATGCACTGTAGACTATCAAAATGCCAAAGGAGAGTGGACTACATCGCAATCCATTTCTACAATAAGATCCCAAATGAATTGAAGATCCTACCAATGGATAACTTCAAGAAGCAGATGAAAACCCTGCTAATCAAGGGGGCTTTTTATGATGCTCAAGAGTACCTGGCCACTGTTTTTAACTAATTTTAATATGTATCGTAATATCTAATTTTAACATGACATGAAACTCTAAGTTTTCATCTTTTCTTTTAATGTGTATTGTAATGTTTCATTATAGTAACTATATCTTTGAGTCCTTGTATGTATCGAAACATGACCTCAAACGATTTTTATTTTATTATATTGTATCTGACGAATGTAACACCTATGTGAGATTGACATGAGAAATATATTTACTTACTTTAAAAAAAGAAACAAAAACAAATTATTAATTGGTTACATATTTTATTGAACAATAAAAAATAGGAGAATTCCACTGATTAATAATTAGAATGAAACAAAGCCGTTTGAAAAAAAATACATAACGTGGATGACAAAATCGTGCAATGTAGGTAATATGCCCTTCCTTACTTAATACAACTGAATTCAGAATATCAATGTATGAAAAATATTTACAATCAAATGTATAGAAAATAAATAATCTTAAATCTCTAATTTTGTACTACATAAAATATGTAAAGAAGGAATAATTGGATATTTTGGTAATACTTTTTTAGTTATAAATTAATGCATAAGCTCAATTCGAATTTAACGACTGAAATTTGAAGTTCATTCTTATATGAAGCAGTGAAATTTTATCCAGAAATCCAATTAATCAGAATTCAGCTAAAACCTAAACCTAGGAACCAAGTACTAGTTGTGTGTGAAAAGCATTAATTGAGAGGTATACTGCATATATTATTACACGTGTGTGTAATTTGAATAATCTACAGTTCAACTAAATTTGTGAAAAATTTACCATAATGAAATATCCCAATTTAGAAATCTAAATATTCGATTTCAACAATCTTGATTCGAGTCGAAATAATCAGCAACTAAATTATAAATGCATTCTTGAAATAGACCAGGGTCGATAATTTTTGAAACAAAAAAAAATAATAGTAGGATGAAACCTACCATTGGAAAAAAAGGAGAATATACTAAAAACGAAAGAAAAAATAATTTACGGGCGATCTGAGGTCGGGAAGGGGAAGGGGGTGAGTTTTAAGGGTAAAAAACGGTTTAGCTCGATTTCCGGCAAAACTACAAGTCCTATGGAAAAAAGTCAAATGGCAAAATTGTAGGTAATAAAAAGATCTACAACTTTTGTATTTACACTTTTTTCACATAACCTCAAAATGTATGTGAAAAATTCAAAGAATCAAGTTTTTAGTTTTTTATTTTTATCTTTTACAAAAAAAAAAAATTTTTCACGAAATTTGGTGAAAACTCACCTTTTTATGTCCCAAATATTCTGTAATTTATTTGATTCGAAATATTTATTTTTTCACTTTATTTTGACTTACTATCGAAAAAGCACCCTAATTTTCAATCGGAAATTCTCCCGTCAAAATATCAGCTTTTTTCAAAAAGTTGGTGTTCGTTGAAATCTCTAATTTCCGATGGTGTGAAAAAAAAGTATATAGTAAATTTTACAGCAGCTACGAAATAACAGGTATGTAGTAAGGCCCAGACCCTCCTAGCCTCTTCACCAATTCACTATGAAATACCTTTTGATGGGCTAAAATTTTCCGTAGGCCACTCAGGTATATAAGTTATCTTAAAATAGCAATAAATAGGCATCTACGCATATAATTTAAAGAAGATTCTACAACTTCCTCAAAATATTGTAGATGTATTATTAAATATTAACTTTATTAACTTATTTATTCGTTAACATTTACTATAGTCATGTATTTTTTTTTCACACCATCGGAAAGTAGAGATTTCAACGAACAGAAAGCACACCAACTTTTTGAAAAAAGCTAATATTTCGACGGGAGAATTTCCGATTGAAAATTAGGGTGCTTTTTCGATATTAAGTCAAAACAAAGTGAAAAAATAAATATTTCGAATCAAATAAATTACAGTATATTTGGGACATAAAAGGGTAAGTTTTCACCAAATTTCGTGAAAAAAAAAGTTTGTTTGTAAAAGATAAAAATAAAAAACCAAAAACTTGGTTCTTTGAATTTTTCACATAAATTTTGAGGTTATGTGAAAAAAGTGTAAATACAACAGTTGTAGATCCTTTCATTACCTACAATTTTGCCATTTGACTTTTTTCCATAGGACTTGTAGTTTTGCCGGAAATCGAGATAAACCGTTTTTTACCCTTAAAACTCACCCCCTTCCCCTTCCCGACCTCAGATCGCCCGTAATTTATTTTTTCTTACATTTTTATTATATTCCACCTCTTTTCCAATGGGTTTCATCCTACTATTATTTTCTTTCACTTTTCATCATTTTTAAAGGCTTCTACCCTGGCCTAAAAAGCCAAAGCATCGCGAAACGATTTGAAATCGCCCCCCTCGACGATATATTTATACGGATAAATTTCTGTAACCAATACTAAAAAAATACACTATATATCACGTTCTTCGAATCTATAAAAAAGATCATATATATATTATATTAACAACGACTACGGTCAATTTATGGAACTGTCTTACTTGAACTAGAGAAATCTCAACGAACGAAAAGGAAAATAATTAAGTAAAAAAGAGCATCTTAAAAATGTAAACTTCCAAACGATACTGTAACGAATCAATGTGTGTGTTTACGGACCTAAATGATCAACATCCCAAGCGAATTGGGCAGATAATGAATTTGGAATAATTTACGACCAATCCATGTTCTCTTGGGACTGACTCTGTTGCTGTTCCGACTCTGCCTGACTGTTCTGCTGGTTCTGTTGTTGCTGATCGGGCTGCTTGGTGGTGGCCTCCTTGTCTTTGGCTTCTTTATCTTCCTTAGGCGGAGACTTGGCATTGGGAGGTTGCTTGTTTAAGATGGGATTCACTGCGCCCTCGAAATTGGCCTTTTCCTGTCTGATCTGAGCCACAGTTATCGGTGGTGGAATTTCAAGTTTGACGTGTTTCGATCTGGCCTGTTCGAGCCATTGGTAGGAGGTCGCGTAAGATTGTTCGAGTTTCTTCACGTCCTCGTCGGTCAGATGGGCGTACTTGGGATCTTTGTTTCTGAAATCGGGAAAGTATGTTGAAATATTTATAGCTACTGTACTATCTAGGCTGATTTTTGCAAAAACGAAATTTTCATTGTAGAAATTGACAAAAAGTTTGATTCGTCAAAAATTGTTATTTTCAATCCAACCGTGAATGTTTTTTCAAATTTAATATAATAATGATAAATTAGTTTTTTCCGGCAAATATACAGAAGGTACCTCGAAAGCAAGTGAAACGCACGGTGAAAAAAGATCCTCAAAGTCACAAATATAACTTAAGAGGAATAAAAAGCTATAAAAAATTAATAACAAATAAGATAACATAATATAAAACAAATATTAAAAAATTAAAAATTTTGAGAGCTATACCTAGTTTAAAAGTTGAATAAATAGAAAGATTTATATTTGGCAATTGTATCACAATTTCTCTAATTTTGTTAGTCTGTATCGACCTGATATCAATGGACAAGAGGCGATTAGCTCATATTCATTATAATGATAATAATAATATTACAATCTGTTAATAACACTTAAATGTGAGAGATTAATATTTTTTTAAACATGGACCACATTTGGTTTACATACAAAAATTACAAAATCATATTGAAAGTAGTACCAACCATTGCAAATTGCAGAAAAACACTAAGTGCATTCAATCAAAACGGCAATATTTGACTTTTAAAGTATCCAAAGAATAAGCAAAAATACCAAGTTCATAATCTGTTTATAATAAGTTCTTACAAAATATTTCTTGAATGGTTCTGATTCATCGTCCTTTTCAAACTCAAAAGAGACTCATGAAGAATTTTATGTGTAAAAACTAAATAACATAATCTCTTATAAATTCAAACTCACACAAAAAAAAACTGTATCATTTCATGATAATACGGATACGGGCCTGTATTTCTTATACCTGTAGAACTACCGAAACGCCATCTAGTGAGATATTACCCATCTTTAGAAACCCAAATAGTGAACAAACTCAAAAGAGGCTCATGAAGAATTTTATGTGTAAAAACTAAATAACATAATCTCTTATAAATTCAAACTCACACAAAAAAAAACTGTATCATTTCATGATAATACGGATACGGGCCTGTATTTCTTATACCTGTAGAACTACCGAAACGCCATCTAGTGAGATATTACCCATCTTTAGAAACCCAAATAGTGAACAAACTCAAAAGAGACTCATGAAGAATTTTATGTGTAAAAACTAAATAACATAATCTCTTATAAATTCAAACTCACACAAAAAAACTGTATCATTTCATAATAATATGGATACGGAACTGTATTTCTTATACTTGTAGAACTACCGAAACGCCATCTAGTGAGATATTACCCATCTGAGAAACCCAAATAGTGAACAAACTCAAAAGAGACTCATGAAGAATTTTATGTGTAAAAACTGAATAACATAATCTCTTATAAATTCAAACTCACACAAAAAAAAACTGTATCATTTCATAATAATACGGATACGGGCCTGTATTTCTTATACCTGTAGAACTACCGAAACGCCACCTAGTGAGATATTATCCATCTGAGAAACCCAAATAGTGAATTTATGCTAACCTCGAGATATTTTTATTTATATCCACGTTACGCCCGCGCGTAAGGAGAGTTGACATCTTTCGAGTTTCGAAAACGCATGATGGTAATAATTCCGGCCGTTCTCACCTTCAATATACTCCGAAAGGTACAAGATCGCGAATCAATGATACCTTTAGCATTATAAATAATTAAATTTAATTATATCAAAATCTCGGCTCACCTGATCACGTCGAGGGTCTTCTGGCAGAGCTGAAGCGACTTGCCGAAGTCCTCGAAGACTAGCGGTCTGAGTTCCGCCTCGATCCGCCTGTTCTGTATCGGTTCGCCCTTGGACTTGAGCTCCTGCAGCTTGTCGCTGTACACCTGCCTGTTGCACTCCTCTCCCTCCTCGTACAGCCAATTCTCCATGTGGTCGAGCTGCTGCACCAGACTGACCCTGTCGTTCTCGGCCACAAATTCGCACAGTTCTCCGTCCGAAGACAGTTTTCCTGCGCGAGAAAAAAATGGATAAGTCCCGCTTTCGGCTCAGCATACGATATACAGACAAACTTCACGTCGATATCAATTCAAACAAAAAGAATTTGAGAATGAAAAATATTGGAACGTTACACTTAGCGACTAAAAGATAGGACTAAAAATGAGTAATGCCCGCCACATACGCTACGGTAGACCGGAGAGGTCTACCTGTGCAGGTAGACCGGAGCGTATGTGGGAATAGTATTTTCGGGTTTTTGAACCAGCGCAGGCGACCGGAGCAAGATCGAAAATCAATTTTTTTTACGGTGTACCTGAGCGTGTGTGGATGTATTCCGGTCGCCTGCGCAGGTCGCGTCATTTTTTTCTATTGTCACACGTCAATGCATGAAAATGGCTCCGTCAGATTTAACAAAAAAGTTATTGAAGATTTTATTGAAATATATAGGACTCATCCATGTCTTTGGCAAATAAAAATTCAAGAGTACCATGATAGAGACAAAAAAGAAGCCTCTTATAAATTACTAATAGCAAACTTGAGAGAAATTGAGGCAGATGCGACAAAAGCAACACAAGGCCTATAACATGTTTCTGGAATAATTTCTCCAAGCGCTTGAAGTGAAATAACTGTTGAAAATTTTAGGTCCTCATAATTTCTGCCTGTTGCTAGAAATCCCAAAGTAACAGTTAATCTTTCGTAAGGAGATATACTATTTCTCATAACTGTATCTTTTTTTTTTTATCATAGGAGTAACCATTGTAATTTCAGGTATGTTTTTTCGAACATTCTAAGATAATTTTTAAAATCTTCAGGTTGGAATTTCAATTCATTCAATAAGTTGACGTGACTATAAGTTCGCCTTATCGATAGCCAAAGCTTACACCATTTTTTTCGCACCCTTTCCACTGTTTTTTCATATTTTTTCTTCAAAATAAACGCTAGGTTGCCAGTATGTCATCGTCTTCAATCGATGACATCGGGAAAAGAAATGAAAACCGCTACGGTATACCGGAATGTCCCCACACACGTACACAGACCTGCGCAGGTATACCTGCACAGGTAACCTAATCCGGTCTACCGTAGCGTATATGGCGGGCATAACAGTGATGGAAGTAACACTCTCATAGTCAGCTGTATTATAGTCTGTCCAGCGACCGTTGGCGTGTACGTCACCAATTGTATATGACGTCGATCGTGAACACTGTTGCCAGACGTAATAAATAATCTTAAGTCTAAATAGCTAACCCAATTTTCAACAAAATGAGATATCTTGCATGTTTGACATGGCGGGAATTTTTAGCGGTAAATTCAAATTGACCATTATTCCCTACCAGAAGTGTCTATCTATATGGAATCCATATTCATCGATCGATAAATCAAACTTAATTACTTAATCTTCTAGGTTACTCGGCGACTGTCAAACGTGAAAATATGCCGATTACCTGCGCGTTGGTCGAGAGGGTCCGACAACATTGCAAATTGTTCAATTAAATGACAACTTAACAAACATTCAACTTATTTTCAGTACTCGGAATGTTAGTTTTTCTTGAGTGATACATACGATTTGATATGTTAAGAACAGAATATTTGTCGAAATGGATGATCCGGTCACTATCACCATATAACTACTTTTTCAGAAAATTACTTACGACAGATATGAATTTTGACCATTTCAAATTTTATTTATTTGGGTAGGCAGCCTTGCGTCGTTATTTGCGCATGACTGTGACGTACACGCCAACTAAGACTGGACAGACTATATTATTTGCGTATTCATGTGTTTTGAACGCCGGGGGCATAGTTACATTCAAAATCCAATTTTGTTAGTTCCACGCACACTTCCTAAATACCCCTAGAAGGTCGAGTTTTAGAAATTTTGTTTCATATATCTTGCCACCCGTTTGATAAAATAAATGTCTACTCGTGCACCTCCCCAAGACTACTTTGCCCAGAGTTTGAACATGTAAAAATTTGACTGAATTTGCCTGAACCTTGATAGTTTCGTTTTGCCTCAGAAAGAATCCCAGATACCAAACTTCAGCTTATTTGGTCTGGTGGGGCCAGCTGGAGAAGAAAATATCTAACGGGGGGACAAAAATAAATGGAGCTCACTGCACGTCTTTCGATACAGTGCAATAGCTCCAGGGGTCGGCAACCTGCGGCTCAGTAGAATCATGCCTGTGGATCTTGATTAGTTGAATAGTACATATCGAAATATTAACTGCAATATTGCATTTGCCAAACAAATATAATTATCCTGCGCACACATCAAAATAATTACATGATTCACAGCAGATAACGATTTTATTATTTTTTCTATAAATTTTGGCTCTATAAAAAATTTATTGCAAAAAATTGCTTTTAACTTCAGAAAGATAGCCGACCACTGAATGGATCGAGATAATACAATTACTACCGCCAGTTACCCTCGTAGTTGAATGAGGAAACTGCCTTGCTGCATTTGCTGTACTCTGTGGGTCAAATTGGACAAGAAAAGGGAAATTCCTGTTTTCAAACTAGATGACAAGTGATGCCTGTGTTGAAGTGACTCTAGCAAAACAGCAAGTGTGCTACATTTTTAAAATGGTATTTTCAAGTTCTATTGAAGCATGCGAGAATATACAGGTTGTCTCATTCAAAAAAATGATTTTTCCGTCAATAACTACTATAGAAAAGTGATTTGAAAAAATAAATTACTCAAACCTTCTTGAACTATGGATAGGGTTACCATCCGTCCGGATTTCGTCCGGACAGTCCGGATTTGGAACACGTGTCCGGTTTGGCGTCCGGACCTGAGAAATGTCCGGATTTTAATAAAAATGAACTGAAAACGTGGCCGAATACGGGAATTTTACGCGAGAGTGAAGGAAGTACTTAAGAAGTTGCAAATAATATGAACTCTAATAAGCTATTATTGTACGTTAATATGTAAAGGAATTTGAATTTAACTGGTTGTGTATTAAAAAGGCTTAAGTAATATAAAATTTTAATTTTTTAACCCTATTATTTTTTTAAATTTAGAAACGTATAAATTAACTTGAGTTAGCTAAAAACGCATATTTCAGTGCCTAATTTTCTAAAATTTCCCCAGACCCCCCGGAAACCCCATGTCCGGATTTGGCCTCAGTAAATTGTGGTAACCCTAACTATGGGTCGCAACACCAAATGGGTTCACGTAGCAAGATTCTGGGGTCGCGAAAGATTATGTCAAATATTCAAATACACGATTTTATAAAATCTATACCTAGTCTTTCCAGCGGGAGTTCATCAATTGTATATGTCGTCGATCGTGAACTCTGTTGCCAGACATAATAAATAATCTTAAATCTAATAAGCTGACCCAATTTTCAACAAAAATAAGATATCTTGCATGTTTGACATGGCGGGAATATTTAGCGGTAAATTCAAATTAACCATTAGTCCCTACCAGAAGTGTCACTCTATCTATTCTATTTTACGATGAAAGCACTACTATACCTTACCTGTTGCAAAATACTCGATCAAAGATCTGAAGAAGCATTTTGAATGTTTGTTTAAACTAGAATCCATATTCATCGATCGATAAATCGAAGTTTTACTTACAAAATCTACGCGAAGAACTAGGTTATCTCGGCAACTGTCAAACGTGAAATGCCGATTGCCGGCGCGTTGGTCGAGATGGTCCGACAACATTGCAAATTTTGAAATAAAATGACAACTTAACAAACATTCAACTTATTTTCATTACTCGGAATGTTAATTTTTTTTGAGAGATACCTACTAGACCTGTGTCGATCGATCATTTGTCGAGACCCGGGTCGATCATGACCCACTCATATGGTGATCGAGTTAAAAAGATTCGATCATTTGGGTCGCCGGTCGCGGTTTGCAACGAATATATCAGCATGCCACTGATTCGATCTCAAACTGAATTCGATCCCGATCACGACGCGATCGATCGAGTTCGCGACCCAAAAGACTGAGAGATCGACATTAGACCTGTGTCGATCGTGATTGATCGAATCTTTTTGATTCGATCGCAACCTATACACGAGTGATCGAATCACGAATTCCTAAAAGACCCGATCTTATTTAACCCGATCCCGTTTTACTTGACAAGACTAACCAAATTGCATTTTATTTACATATGTTTTTACACAACAGTATATAACTAATTGCTTGCCGATACAATCGTTTACATGCTTTCATTCATCGCAACTCTTTCTCGTGTTGTTTTGAATTTTGACACGTAATCCAAAAGGAACCGACTTTTTCAGGAACGCTCGCGTAGAAGAGTCGCAACCTGTCGATCTCTCAGTCTTTTGGGTCGCGAACTCGATCGATCGCGTCGTGATAGAGACCGAATTCAGTTTGAGATCGAATCAGTGACATGCTGATATATTCGTTACAAACCGCGACCGGCTACCGGTGACCCAAATGATCGAAATGATAGAATCTTTTTAACTCGATCATCATACGAATGGGTCATGATCGACCCGGGTCTCGACAAATGATCGATCGACACAGGTCTAATCGACATGTCGCGACTCTTCTACGCGAGCGTTCCTGAAAAAATCGGTTCCTTTTGGATTACGTGTCAAAATTCAAAACAACACGATAAAGAGTGCGATGAATGAAAGCATGTAAACGATTGTATCAGCAAGCAATTAGTTATATACTGTTGTGTAAAAACATATGAAAATAAAGTGCAATTTGGTTAGTCTTGTCAAGTAAATCGGGATCGGGTTAAATAAGATCGGGTCTTTTAGAAATTCGTGATTCGATCACTCGTGTATAGGTTGCGATCGAATCAAAAAGATTCGATCAATCACGATCGACACAGGTCTAATACCTACATAGGATTTATCTTTCTTTTATATTTATATGGGGTCGACAGGAAACTCGACATGGAGCAAGTAGGTCAGTGTCAATCTCATTGTGTGTTTATTATTTGATGAAGAATGTTATATGTTTCGTACTTGTTTATAAACAAGCTACAATTACGTGAGGCCAAGGTCGCATGTTAGTCCTGTGTAACACAGTGTTGTATAACACTTTTGTGTTGACACTTTCACATGTGTCAGATGTGCTGAAACAGTAGAATGATATCCAATGGCACTCGACACTTCATGAAACCGAGGTGCGGGAAAGGTATGGTCTGTTTCAGAAATTACGCGACTGCACGTTTAGCACTAGAGATGTGTTGTATCATGGACTATAGGCAACCCACATTACATAAAACTATTAGTTTTTATAGTAAACATGTGCGTAATATAAGCCGCGCTAGTTGATCCTCAGGATTGTTGGCTCTGGGGATTATTTTATTTGATATTACGAATAATTTATGCATCTCCATCTTAAAAATTTTCACATTCTGCAATTCTATATTAATTGATTTATTATAATGTTTCGCTTTGTGTGTCATAGTTATGCCGACTCTGATACCCAGCACTGACCTGAGCCAACAGAAATCTGATGCTGAAGCATTGAGTTTCAGTTTTAAGAGAGCCAGATTTGTTTTTAATACTTTACGCAACGCATCACTCCCGACTGTGTCGTGACACAATTGTGCTGGCACAAAGTGTTGAAACACTAGGTTGTGTTAGTGTCATTGTTTCAGCACCCAATATTTCACTGTGTTACCCAGGCCTATCGCATGTCATTGGTATCCTTTTATACTAATTATATATAAAGGGAATCTCTGATAGACAGACTTAGACACTCATCACGCTTCCCGAGGGTTTAGCGAGGAGTCTATAGTGTATAACGAATAAAGACTTAAGTATAAGACGAACCAGTGTATCATTTCATAACCCGGACCAGTCATTTCATCGCAATCATAAATGGGGCACTTGAAGGAAAAAAGTTTAAGGAGCCCTGACTTAAACCATTGAATTCTGCATTAAAAAAATGTTTTGGAAATGATTTCATAGAAACAAAGAATTATCGACAGGAGAAAAGTTACAGCAACATTTGGAAAATACACATTTTCGAAAAGAATATGCTGAAACTAAGAAACGTTGACATATTTCGATATGCCGTTTTCACCACTAAGTTTGTCATAAAAATTGAGACTCTCAGACACAGCCGTCAGTTTTCATCTATCTAATTTGAAAACAGGAATTTCCCTTCAAACGAGTACAATTTGGCCAGCCCTGTACATACGATAGGATCGTCGACTTACCTCTCAATTCGTAGACGTATTCTTCCAGGGCGTTCCTAGCGTCCGCCCTCTCCTTCTCCTGCCTGTCGGCCGCGATCATCTTGCATTCCTGTTCCGTGTACTGATTTAGCTCGACCTGCGAGAAACCGTACGTCAGGGACTCGATGGGAAGTTCCACGCTCTTGAGTACGCTCTTCTTCTTCTTCTCCTTGTCGCCGTCCTAGAAGGAAAATTAAATTACCACGGAACGCGAAAAGAAACATATCTCGATTCACAGAACGAGCACGAAAGAAGGAAGAGACGAAATCGGAAAACATGCGGAAAACTACGCCATATTCGACGTTATATCCGTCGATATAACTGAAAAAAATATATCGAGAAAGTGATATTTTGATTTGGTAAAAACAGTTTTTATTACACTATATTCAACATCACAATTTGTCATTGTATATACCGCTATTGCATGATCCTGCAAACTGCATTTAGAAATAAAAGTTTAATTGCTCAAACAGGTATGACTCAAAATACGTAAAGTAACTACTTGGCTCGAGATGTAGAAAGCAGCTACAAAACTTGACAAGTAACAATAATCTTAGAATACACATATGAATTTAGTCTGGTCGGGCAGTGAAAAATGTCCGAATTTATATTCAATTTCTACTTGTCAATATCCTTTGTTATTTATTACAAAAGATATCATGAGAAAACTGCTCATCTACTGACTGAAAAAAATTAACCCTCTCGGTCACGAATTAAAACTATTGGAGCGAAAAATTTGAAATTTACTGTAATGCAACTTATGATTTTTAGAAAATTTTTGATGTTAAATTCAGATTTTGAAAATGCTCCGTTTGGGCACTATGACATGTCCCCAATTGAGGACATCATGAGCTGATGGAGGTAAAAAAAAATACGTCCATTTTCGAAGTACTGAAGTGTATAAAATTTAACTTTTGCAGAATAAAATAAAAGTGCCGTTTTATTCACCCAGATGTTGCCTTTACCTCTAGTTCACAATGTCCTCAAACTAGTACGCCACACTTTCAAAAATCGCTGATTACAATATGCACAAAAATCACCTACCGCGATTGCTTTGGAACAAGTCTACACTTATTTTGAACGTAAACAAACAGTTTTCAAATATATGGTCAAACGAATATAGCCAACAAAAAAATAAACAGTAGAGCGCTACACTGCTGTCATAGCTACCCTACGGAAACCTATATTTCAAATGCATGAATATTTTTTTCATCAGCTTGTAGATGGCAGCATATATATTCATTTGGAAGAATATGATGTCCACAACTGAGGACAATATGACAGAGGAGTAAGAGCAAGCGGTACTTCATAGGAAAAAATCCAAAGTAGGTTGTCCTCAACTGAGGACAAGGTGAGCGAGAGGGTTAAGTAAAATTAAACATCTAAAGTTAGCAGATATTTCTATACTATCGAAAAGCTGGAATGTGTAGCTAGAATTTTCAAAAGAAACAATTAATTACTCGTTATTTCTTCTTATTTCATACTACATAATTATATCTAGAAAAAATATAGATAAATTTATAAATGTGTTTTTTAACGGCTGAAATTGATTGTAAAAAAAAAACGAATTTTACATAACCTGAATTCGAAACTCATGTCGAACGAAACAAGATCGCAAGAGAAACACAATCACCATAGCACACTGGATCAGAAAGAAAATCATAAGCGACGTCAAACGATACAAAGGCTTAGCGGGTATAAGCAAACGTGAACTTCGATAAACAAATCGAATCGATTTTTGAGAATAATTGCGATATAAATTTATATTAAAAAAACAAGAAATGTTGGTTCGAATCAATGCCAAGAAAAAAAGAATTCACTTCAGACACTAGACGAGTTAAAGCTAGATCTAAAAATGAGAAACAGACAGTATTGCTAGAGCAACATTCTCTAGACCAGCGTATTGTTTTGCTTCTTGCGACTGTGGCTTTATTCAGTTACTTATTATGTGCTATTCAGTTTAATAGCACCAGTCAGGTCTCCTAATATTATATCATTTGCCCTGGTCAGAATAATATTTTTTGTTCTACTAAATGAATGAATGGCTCTCCTGAAACGATCATTGTTTTAAACAGTTTTCATTTCCTCTCGAATTAATATACACTCAGGAGCAAAAAAAAAACGCAACAAGTTAATATTTGGTAATATTTGAGAAGTCATAGTTTTTTTATTTATAGTTCAATTTTGAAAATTTTTTCATAAAACTGTAGATGAAATATTTAGTTTCAACTTTTATTGAAAGCTGCCTCATTAGTTATTCTACTGGGTTAATGAGAAGTTTGTTGTTGAACCCTAATTTCAAAACACCCTGTGGAATAATCTCGTGGTCAGATTCTTTCAAAATACCAGTTATTCTTAAGAATCATTTCTTTTCAACATTTTGTTTTTCATATCATGCCTCTAAGTGCACTAGTTCATTTTTAATAAGAGAGAAAAGATCTCCAAACGACAGTTTACCCAATTTTAAGAACTGTTAATTTTTGACGAGATGGCTTTGCTTATTGTGCCATAATCTCAGTTTGACAGCTCAGTTTATGAATCCAGCAATGAGAAAGCAACAATATATTGTTCATTCATAATAATAAGCAATTATTGCAAAATTTATTTATGCAAATTTATTCAATTCAAATTAAAAATCAAACTTCAAAACAAACCAATTCATCTGCATCTTGAATAACCTGAAGAAACGTACTTTTTGCAACAAATTTAGATTAATATTTTGTATTACCACCTTTAGCTCTTATTACTGCCTGCATACGTCGGTTCATATCTTTCAATAAGGTGACGAATAGCATTTTGAGGAATATTTTGCAATTCCTCCTGAATTGCTGAACGAAGCTCGTTTATCGTAGTTTGATTTTTAATTTGCATTGAATAAATTTGGATGAAACAATTCTGCAATAATTGCTTATTATTATAAATGAACAATATATTGTTGCTTTCTCATTGCTGGATTCATAAACTGAGCTGTCAAACTGAGATTATGGCACAATAAGCAAATCCATCTCGTCAAAAATTTTGTTGGAGATCTTTTCTCTCTTATTAAAAATGAACTAGTGCACTTAGAGGCATGAAATGAAAAACAAAATGTTGAAAAGAAATGATTCTTAAGAATAACTGGTATTTTGAAAGAATCTGACCACGAGATTATTCCACAGGGTGTTTTGAAATTAGGGTTCAACAACAAACTTCTCATTAACCCTGTAGAATAACTAATGAGCCAGCTTTTAACAAAAGACTGAATGTGCAAGTTGAGACTAAATATTTCATCTACAGTTTTCTGAAAAAATTTTCAAAATTGAACTATAAATAAAAAAACTATGACTTCTCAAATATTACCAAATTTTAACTTGTTGCGTTTTTTTTGCACCTGAGTATATAAATCCTAATATTTTCTAATATATTTTTTCATTTAATTTCTCTCAAAAGTTGTTAATTTATTTTATTGTGCCTGCTATATAATATATAGATTAAGTAACTTTGTACCATCTCTTGTCTTTTTTTACAAGCCTTTTTGATTACAGTTTTTCTCAAAATACTATAAATTGTTGACGAACAATTGTTCACGAACACTTTTGCTTAACCCTCATCTAACACCCTGTATAAGGCAAGGACGGTGGGGTAAAGGAGATACCGCATAGGAGAGTATTTTTCTAATTAACGGTGTACGTCAAGTCTGTAACGATATACAGAAAAATAGTTTTCGAACGAACTGTGCCATCGCCTACATTCAATTTTGTCGACCGACTACTTCAATTGAACGTTATTTCAATTTTACCATCGCATATTTCAAGTTGTGAACGTCAAAATTCTACATCAGAGAAAAAATCCCTGTATGATCAACGGTTTCGGTATTGTTGAGATTTCCAAAGTATTAGTTTTGATTCACAAATATTTCCCCATTATTAAAACCAATAACAACTGTTCAATGAATTAAAAACCAGTGTACTTTTTATCGGAATAAGAAACAGTACTTTCTATGATAATAAGAAGAGAAGAAAAGAGAAAAAAAATAATTATGAACAGCAGAGCTCAGTCAAAAACCACGCTTCATCGAAAGAAAAATTAGAAAATTATTTATTTTATTGAATAAAAAAATTCGCGAAGTTTATCGCGTACTGAAACCACCCTTTCATAGCACACCGTGATAAAAATTGGAAAACAGTTAATTTTATTCGAAATAAAAATTTTAAAAAATTGCGAAGTGCATCGCGTACTAATTAGGTGAAGATGCGACGCTCTCGACCAGCGCGCCGGCATTTCACGTTTGACAGTCGCCGCGTCGCCGAGATAACTTAGTTCTTCGAAGATTTTGCAAGTAAAAGTTCGATTTAAGATTATTTATTACGTCTGGCAACAGCGCTCACGATCGACGCCACATTTGATTTATGACGTGCACGCCAACTCTCGCCGGACAGACTATAGTTATTAATTTTAAACATTATGAAATATCGTTTTTATTGCACAGTTCGAACGAAAATTACTTTAGCATGAATCGCTAGCAAACAAAACGACTCTCCCAAAACCAAAGAAAGAAATCGTGAAAACATGCCTCTCAAACAGGTTTCGCAACGACGTACAATTTTTTTATACAGCCGAAATTCCGCTTACTGTCCAAGCTGATGAAAAAAGCTGAAAAAACTTTAGTATACTAAACCTATGATACAATTCGATAATACTCATGAACGAGTAAATAATGAAATAAAAATATAGTTAAGGAAGGAAAATTTCATATCGTTTGAAATATCTCAAAGTAACAATTGAAACTATTTTCTTGAAAATACAAACGGTTATTTATAATGGAAAACTATACGATATAGTCAGTTAGAATATTAATTCAAAATTTCCGTTCAAAAATTTTCTTAGTAAACTACATAATTTTTTCTTGAGAAAGTTAATATTATACAGGGTGATTCGGTTCGATGTACCCTAGAAGTTTACGGAAAACGATACATATCATTCTGAAAATTTGGTTCCGCTCGCGCTACGGCGTTGCCGCTCATACCAAGAAGTAGCAACAACTTTGATATTCCATTGTATTTTTCGCTGCTCTATTGCTTTTCGAATGTTTCTCTGTACCTACTTTCGACGGTTTTGAAGGAATCATCTCAAGTTCTCATTTTTCATCGAAAAATTAAAATTTCTAAATGAATGCTTATTATGCGGTATTTGATGAATTCGTGGCCGAAATTTTGAATAACCAAAGGAATTCGTTCTGTGTTGTGAATGCCTAATAAAAATACGCTAAAATAATCCGATTTTTATAGAAACTTGCTTTTATTTCGAAAACCTTACTATTTCAGTATAAGCGCTCGATAATATATCGTCTTGAAGGGCTTTCAATTGTCTTCGAGAATATATAATAACTGGCTGACCAGTGCGAAAGTTTACACTTTCATATTAGTAGCAAATTTCAGCTTCATATTAGTTACAAAAATTATTCATAGATGGGCGCCTCATGCACAGGCACTGTAGATATAGTTGAAAACTCAGTCAACAGATGGTGCTCCTATCGTTTTTGACATGAAAAATTTGTCGTCAAAAGCAGGGAATATAAGCTTTAAAATGGTATGTGAATTTTTTTACAAATATATTCTAAAGCGAAAAAATCATTACTATAGAAGGTGTCTCATTTGTTTTCATAATTTTTGCTATAAACAGGAAAGCAGCAGCTCCGAAAATATTTTGAATCGATAGAGCCGAACCTATAACCTACATACAATGTCACGCATTACGTAAACGCCAAAGGTACCATCGACCGTAAATCATCCTGTACAACAATAAATATCATTAGATTTGTAGATTCTGTTAATTTCAATAACCCGCCATTTTAAACCACAATACCGTGTAGCGGCAGGAAAGATAGAGGTAAATAGAACTATGCCGTGTTTTGTTTGGGTATTACCCTAGTTACCAGGTGGAAGTGTCCTGCCTCATAAATTTTTTTTTCATCTTTCATGAGACTTATATACTCTCATTGTTCGTTTTCAACTCAGCCCCTTCGTCAAGTTGAAGATACATTTTATTACAGAAGTTAGAGACTTCGGAAACGCCCACCGATCGTTCTGCCATCTGACAAGAACAATACGTACTAAGTTTCTTAAATAGCCAATTAGAGAAAACGAACTATATACGTCTCTATTTTTTAGTAGTTGCCGTTAGCGGCATTTAAACAAGCTAGGACAGCAAGGGAGACTTGGACTGATGCGCTCGTTGCGACACCCGCGACGGAGGCGTAAACATCGGGAGTGGGTAAACGAACAACGTCCGCGGTCACGTATATCTCTCTCTTGCTCTCGATGCGTACCCCGCCGAACCAGCCAGAAATTTTCTTCGTCCAGCTGGTGCCGCCGGTGGAGCCTACCTCTGGCTGGGAGGCCGCCGCGTCCATGGCGGTTTCGCCGTCCGGCGTCTCGCCGCCGCCGCCTCCGGGGCCGTTCTTCTGTTGCTGCTGTTGTTCGGTCGACGCGTCGGTCTGCGCGTTGCTCGCGTTCTGATTCTGCTGCTCCTCGGGCGCGTCCGTCTCGGGCGAACTCTTCGCCTCGTACATCGAAGCGCTGGATATTGACATGATGCCGTGCAGGTTTAACCTCACTTTTACCTTGACCTTTTGCGCCTTACCTTCGGCGTTCGGGCGCACGTCTTTGATGATCCAGGTGCCTGAAAAGGGAGAATTGAAAAAAAATCTGTAGGTATTTCTTTTTCCCGAGAAAGCAACGAGAATTTTTGCAATCACAGTATTTATCACACCTTTAGCGAACCGTCAATGCGAACTTCTAAAACGTCAACTACAGTACTTAAGTAGGAAAAATTTAGTGCTCAATATGACATCCCCACAGTTGGACTAGAAATATGAGCCTACAATAATTGCCTTATTTGAAGAAAACAATTATCAATAAGATGAACTATGATATAGCTATTCGAGCCTTTAATACACTGCTTAATACGTTAAACAAATTAAACCATGGAGAGTGTATTTTGAGACGTCAGCTAAAAGACTGGGTTAAGAACAATTTTTTTTTTATTGTTAATTATAGTGACTTCAACTACTATGGTCATTTCGTCACTAGTAAGAGCTCTACAAGTCAAACTTATCGCTAACAAAATATACTATATATGTTCTGGATTGATTGGGGCGATACTTGGTGTAAATTAATAAACATATTAAAACAATGGTTAATAATAACAATTTACACGTTTATTAAAAGAAATAACGCATGACGCACGTATCGGTGGAACTTCACCTTCTTCAGATTAGCATCTGAAGAAGGTGAAGTTCCACCGAAACGTGCGTCATGCGTTATTTCTTTTTCCGTCGACCTCTAAATAAAAGCTTACTTTAACGTTCACGAAATTGATCATTAATGACCCATTTTAATGTGCAATTTCTCCTATTTTAATGTATGATTGTCATGGGCAACCAAACACAGAAGTATTCAGCACGGAATAGTTGAATTATTCTGTGTCTGTACTGTTATTGCACAGAGAAAAGGAATTCATAATTCAAATCGAAAAATTTAACTCTATACAAAATAAAGTAGAAACTGCGGAAAAAATTTTATGCAATAATCGTTTGAAAGTAAATAACACTTCAGCTTCCACCAGTTCCACATATTCCTTATCGGATATTTTAGGTAATGTTAACTATTCAGAATGTCACATGTCTAATATTCCATCTATGAATTTCTCAAATTGTTCCATCAGGAGCATAAATATAAATATATCGAAATGAACATAGAAATTTATATTGTGTCAAGTGTATCTGTCATGCAAAATAAAAATTTATTTCAATCAAGAATTTATACTCAATTCATGATGAGGTCGACGGAAAAATCTTGTAATAAACTCGTTTATTAATGTAGCGATTAATGGTCTCGAACTATTAACGCGCTCGCTCCGCTCACGCGTTAAAATATCTCAACCATTAATAAACTAGTTTATTAAATAATTGTTTTAATATATACTATATATAATTCTACTTAAAATAGTAATACTACATAATATATGAATAGTATGAGAAATCTATAGCCTAGGGAGTTCTACATCTGAGTTTTGTAGGAACTGCTGAATTGGTTTTTCTGGTATGCAGATTGATTTTATAGATATAATTATTATTATTCATTTACGTTATATACCATGTCTACGTACTTTTTAATTAATTATACCTTGAAGAACTTTCACACAGTTATTATCATCCAATCAATGCGATGAAAAAATAAAGTTCACTTACCAATATGCTTATCTGGATATGGAACGTTATTGGAATAGCAAGCTTTAACTGCAAAAGGTTCATTTCTGTAGAAAGTCAACAGTTTGGAGAATGGAACAGCCTGTTTTATAGGGAATATTTCCACATTTCCCCCTGAATCTCCTTCCGCACTAGCCTCCCAGTAGACTGAGATCGGGAACGCCTAAAAAAAAAAAAATGAATGAACAATGAATAATAAACATAAAAACTGAAAGAGAATGAATAAACTGTATCGATAAGAGAGCAAGACTAGGCATTAGTTTCACTCAGAAAAAAATTTATTTTAATAAAGGTCTAAATCAGTGTAATGAATAGCATGCAAGTGTTGTAAACTATGATAATCCCGAAAGTATAGATTATACTAAACAGATTGTCAAAATTATAGATTTAAACATGCCTAGTAGTGTGAGAGTGAGATTGATTTTCAGTTTCTTTTTTATATTGTGGTTTACAAAAACTTATATATAAAGAGTAAAAGTAAAAGCTGGCCTAGAGCTATATAAAGACATGATTGTCATTATTAATTTTTTTGTTTTGTTTTGAATCGAAGTAGCCTTTACTAGATTAAAATTCATATTATGAAATAAGAACACATTTATTTAAACTTAATTTCCATTATATTTACAATTAAATGACCATCATTTCGACAACACACAAAACCTACAAGGAAAAATTAAGTTTTTCCATATATATGATCAATAAAAATGGATGAGCTAATAATATATTTATTCATCACTTAATGCAGGTAAAAAAATTTGTAAAACGATAATAAAAATCCAATATCGGTTCTTTTTTCATACATAAAGTGAGAAACACTGCACCACTCAAATATTAGCTATATAACCTAAACATTCCCTATATAGCTTTTTTCTGAAAAATTGCTCTGAATTTGGTTTATAGAAAAGCTTGTACAATTGACAATTTTCTTACTATCGTTTTATTTGGCACTCTTATATATATACAAATAAAAGAAACTTGAAGTCATTCTTGGTCAATAATAAAGAAACATCTAACATCGGAGAAAACAGTGGTATTTACAAAATATTTTGCGACGAATGTCCTGCTTTCTATATTGGACAGACAAGAAGGAATATAAATATTCGTGTTGAAGAACATAAAAAGTCAATTTTACAAAACAAAAATACCACTGGCTTCTCTGAACATTGTATAAAATTCAATCACTTCCTGGATTTCAACAAAACCAAATTGTTACATTCAGGTAACAAAGGAAAGCGCCTTGACCTTCTCGAAATTCTCGAAATAAGTTCCGCCCATAATAGTCAATTACCCCTTGTAAACGAAAAAATTGGTTTTCAGGTATCACCTTTGCTTTTGTCTGTTTTATAAATTACGATGCAATACTCTCCTGTAGTCAGTCTTGATAACGAGTTCATAACTCGAAACATGTCGACTTTTCGTTACTGCTAAATACAGTATCTAAATATTTTTTATATTGTGAAACATAAGCCAAGTGTTTTTATCTTAAAGTTTATACTTTACTCTTATATTTATTTAAACATTCAAGAAAATAAAAACATTCTATTCCTGTATGGGACCTTTTTATTTCTTTCAAGTTTTTACGAAAGTTTTCAGTTGTAAACTACGAAAAAAAAAGGAAAATTGTACCTGAACATCAGTGACGCTGAAGTCCCTAACTCTCACTGCCGGAGAGAGCATGGCGCATTGCAGAGCGCAGCCCCTGCTGACCGCTTCGTCCTGATTGAGCGTAGTGCTTGGTACCTTTTTGAAGATCTTCTCAATCAGCTGTTTGATGGCCGGAATCCTACTGGAACCTCCAACGATCTCCACGGAGTAGATGTCCTCCACTGATAACTCTGGAAATTGCGAAAACATTAGGAAATTATCGAATATTCCGTCTATCCATGGTTAATTACCAGATTGTTCCAGACAGTTTCTGAGGGTTTGCTCCACCCTCTGAAAGATTGGAGCACACATGGTTTCCATATCAGTCCTCTTTATTTCCCCACGCACGTCTTTGTCGTTCATGAAACACTCAATATTCAAGGGCAGCGAAGTTGAATTTGCCGACATCTGCTTCTTCAACTTCTCTACTTCTGCTAACAATCTTAAATAGGCCCTACAACATAAATTAGTCAGTGAAATATTGGCTTCGCTTTTCTATAGCTTTCATATGAATAAAAACATTACAAATTGAAAAATTGCAGTTGATAGAATCCGTCGTTGCTACTTGATAATTTATTTTGAAGAACAATACTAATACAAATACAAATTGATAAAACTTACCGTGGATTTGTTTTAGCATCTATCTTGTATTTAGTCAGGAATTCCTTACAGAAATGATCCGCTAAAATATGATCAATATCCCTACCACCCAAATTGGGATCTGCAGTAGTTGTTATCATGCGTAATTTTCCTTTGTGGAATGCGCAAGCAGATACTTGAAGTGAGGAATGACCACAATCAACAAACACCACATTCCTAGGTTTCTCTTCAGGCGCTGGTAGATCTTGCTTGTATATACCATAAGAAAGGGCTGTGGCAGTTGTTTCATTGAAGAGACGAAGAACGTTCAATCCTAAAATTGGATGATCATTATTTAGTTGTAATAAGCTTGATAAATTGACGGCATAAACTGTGCTCATACGTACCAGCAATCGATGCAGCGTCCAGCAAAGCTTTTCTTTCATTATTAGTAAAGTAAGATGGTACAGAAATGACACAGTCATTTATAGGTGTTTGCAATGCTGCTATAGAGATGTCCTTTAATTTAGTTAATAACATAGCCAAACACTGCTCAGGTGAAAAAATATGCTCCTCATTTAAATATTGAACCTGCAAAATCAAATAACAAAGTGAAACAAGTTAAGGATAAGAATACCCTTTTATCAGGATAAATACTTCATTTCCTCAGTCGAGAAATTAAAATAAAGAACGGAAAAAATAATTTACCTTAATTCCTATATTTCCATTAGCTACTTCAATAATATTAAATGGTAACATTTGCAGCTCTCTCTGGACATGAGGGTCTCTGAATTTCCTACCTATCAATCTTTTTAAACCATAAACAGTATTTTTTAAATTTGTAACCTGCTGATTTTTGGCAGCAACCCCCAAAATACGATTTTTTCCAGAAAAGGCAACACATAATCTGGAAATTGAATAATTATGTTAAAATTACACCTACAAAAGAGTGCACATGTCCAAATTTGGTTAAAATGTTAAGTTTTGAAGGTAATTCACTTTAAGTTCATACGGTGATAGAGCATTGACACCCACTGTAATTATGTCAAGTTGAAATTGTAGATATATGTAAAAATTAAGGAAAATATGGATAATTACTACTTACGGTGTACCCCTCAAACTATAATCGTTAGCTATAGTTTCTATTCCCCCAGCTTTTGCAACGGCCACATAACATGATTCATTTCCTAAGTCGATACCAATAACAGACATAGCAGCCATTTTCGTCGATTAAAATCACAATAAATACTGGAAAATTATCCTAAAACTTATTCTTGAATAAAATATAGACTTCTTCGCTTTAAACTGCACAACGTGCCGGTTTATGCTAGAATTTTTTTTATCACTAAAAATCGTCAGTCACTACACTAGATCTCTCTGTCACTGTCTAATCTAATGCCAACCGCAGAAATACAAGGCTACCAGATCTTTCTGGAATGTTCCAAACAAAGTAAATTCTCGAAGAATGTTCATGTTCTGTCTCTTTCTAATTTCATCATGTTTTTCTTGTTAGATAGAGATAACATAACAAAGTTTGCCCTAATTTTAATTTCTAGAAAATTTCCACGTCTGCCTTATAATCTTGAAAAATTTAATATGAAAACGGAGGATCCTTGAAAACGGTCTTGTGGAAATTTACTTGCCAAAAGAGAATATGAGATAACTTTTTTCAAATTAATATAAAAGTGCTGGGCCATATACATATATTGGCAAGTGTTTGAGAGACAGGGTTGGACTGAATCTGTGGAAAACTCAGGAATTTGAGCCAATTTTTAGTGAATTTGTATGTTTTCTATTTTACGTATATAAAATATTGATTTTGTTGTTCCAAATAGTGATACTCTATTCATGTTGAACTTATATATAGTTTTAATCACATTTTGTTCAGATGTTTTGATTGTGTTTAAATAGACCATTCTATAGTTTATAGTATCTTCCTTAATGAAAGAATTTTAATGAATTAAGTAGGATGAAAATTATAATTTTTGATTTACAAATTGCCACAAATATCCTTTGAATGTTTTCATTTCTTATTTTTTATCATAATTACCTACATTTCTAGAAACTAGTCATGGAGAATAATTTAAGTTTTAATTTCTAGAAAAATACGGTAAATATTTTCTACTTATTGATATACCTATCTCAATGTGTTAAAATACATTTAAAAAACTTTTCTTTCTCCACAGTTATAGTTTTGACAAATTAAAAATAAAGTATTTATCATACTTTAAAAAAATAAAGATTTAATGTGTTATTCAAGCAGGTTTTGATAACAGAAGACTGTAACTATACCTATAAATAATCATCAGTCTTTCAAATATGAACAGGAGAAAAAATAATAAAAATTTAAAAACAACCTACAGTATTTTTTTAAAATTTTAATCTTTTCTTAGTTATAAATACATCTCGATCAAAAAAGAATTGTAGATCATTATCTTTATTCGATGATATATTTGTTGAAACTAAATTTTAGTAAATGAAGATTTTTTTTTGGAATTTGAGCGAATTTTTATTTAATTATCAAGGACCTTTTTACAACTATCAATTCAGGTAAATAACGGGAATGTAAACATGTTCAGACTTTAGCAGAGCTTCAATGTTTGATGGGGCAGGAGCTTAGTATGAATATGATATTACTTTAATACTTAGTAGAAGTATTGTGTTATTAAGAAATAACACAAAAATAAATAAAACATTGTTTTCAAACTAAAAAATTTAAAATTAATACCAAGGAACAATAAACAAGAAATGAAATATTAATAAAATAAGGTGTACACTTTTTGAAGTATTTAAGTTGAGTAAGAAATAGGATAAACTTATAATAAATTATGATGCAGCTTTCTTCTTCTGTTTTATATCAACATAAATTGTTCTTTTTTGCGCTCAAATCCAACATAACATTAAAACTACAAATTCGAGAGGTGAAATAATTTTTATTGAACATAAATCACCAAATAACAGAATAACTACAGCTAATACACAACACAAACAGATTAGCATATTTTACAATGTGGAATCACAACTTTCCAACTTGATATTACTCATATATGCACCAAATCTTGAATGAAACGTTTAGAATTCAGTGTTTCGTTTCCGCGCACACGAAAAAACCATCAGTGAATTCTCGATGTCAATTCGGAACTATGAAGTGGGAGATATCAAGTAGGTCTTGGCCGTATTTAGTACCTCCACGACTGCAAAGTTGCGACTCGAGATCGAACATTAAAACATGACTAATAGAAAAAACAGTTGTGCACTAAAACCATTTTCACTGGAAGTCATATATATCTTTGAATTAGCACAATATGGATAAGTACTTTTTGGAAAGCGGTTCAACTAGTATTTAACCTCTAAAACATTTTACTAGGGATTTAATACAATACACACAACAACAAGATAAGGTATAAAGAACAACTATTTTAATATATTATATAATAATTTAAAAAATATTTTAATAACAAGAAACAAGCATCATGCGATAGAATTAACAGTAGCCGGAGTTTTTTTTCGATTTTTTTTCCATTATTTTTGTTAACAAAATCCACACGCTACTCTTATGACACTAGAAGCTTAATTCTTCAACTCTTACAAAGAAGAACTTCGAAAATACTATGATTATATATAATAGGTGCTTCATTACGAAGCGGTTAATTTTGTGAGTGAAGTAAATACTCTTAATCTTTAGCACAATACTCTATGTTCATCTACCACGTTTGATTCCAATTCATACATAATTTCGAAAAATTAACGAGTTCAGAATTTCACTTGATCGCTGTAAACAGAACAAATTGGTTTTTTAGCGTTCTTGTAATTGACTAGCCGATCTCAAATTTTTATGTGAATTTCGCCATCTAAACGAAAGAGTAAAATTACCACCTAATCCTAGATTATAGTATCATCAAATGTCGTCGCCATTTTTCCTTTTAAATACCTTAAGATGAAACTTTAAACGCACTCTAACATACACTGCAAATTAACTCTTACTTACGACTACCTCTCTCTGAATTCAAATGAGTTTGTGAACCTTCAAACGATAAAATTGCTACTTAAATTATACTCTACGATTGCTACATGGGTGGTCGTGGGGCGGGCGGCGCCCGACCGGCCCTAAGGGCCGATCTAAACGTCCACCACCATCTTCTTGTGGACATCCGTGTTGCCGACTACGTTGCAGAACTCCTCGAAGGATATCTTGCCGTCTTCGTCTTTGTCGGCGAACAAGATGGTCTTGTCTACGATCTGTTGAAGCTGGGTGTCTTTGAGATTGTTACCGACCATCATTTTGAGGACCTTGAAGAGAAAGGAAGTATTTCAATCCAACTTTACTTGTTCCGTATAACTATAACGCAATGTGTGGAACATCTCAATATGTTAAAGGATCATCTTTGCATAAATCAAATATGATTTTATTTTATTGAGTGACCTTGATGGCTCATATAGGACAGTTTTACAGGACGCAGCTGCCTGATGTATGGCGATTGTTAATTACTACGGTAGGAGGTAACAACATTATGACTACGAAGCTTATATTTTAAGTTTGAATAGGCTACGTTGTTTGGTATTTGGTTGGCAGTAATCGACAGTAAAGAAAGGACTATTTTGGAAGAAAAAGATTTTTTCCTATTTTTTTGTATGGCTTATTTCTTAGTTCGAACACTTCCGTTATTACTACTAGTTAAGTTCAGGCTAGTACTTCATTTGGTCTATAGATGGCGATACGACGCCTAAAACGGAGACCAAGGTTGTTATTCAGTTCGAAATTAAAACTAAAATACAACTTACACACAGTGCAGTGGAACTTTGAATGACAGACTTTAGGATGTATAAATTGAGCCTCTCCTTCTTTATAGAAAACCCAAGGTTTGCCCGGGTCGATATACATTGTACGCTCAATAGTAACCGGATCAGTTTAGTAATTCGCTTGTTAATAATCTATCGTTGTTGACCATTGGTGAGACTTGAATTAAAAAAATGTAATGAACCTTGCTTATATACCTTAAACGTTCGGAATTTCTAGTTTTACACATTCTAGAATATAAAATTACATTTGAATACAACCTCGAGTTTAGGCAACGTGTTTGAAAAAGAAAGAACTTTTTGCACCCACAAGACAAAACAAAGCTCTCTTACTTAAAAATGCAGACCAAGGGCTATCTACCACTACAACCATGAGTGGGTAGTGGTAGCAGTAGCAGGTGGTTATAGAAGCCGGACAAATTCACATTCCTTATATATATATATATATATATATATATATATATAAATATATATATATATATATATATATATATATATATATATATATATATATATATATATGTCACCGGAAGATAATAAGATCCACAAGTTTATAAATTTCCTAGGAAGTTTATTAACCTTCGTAGGATTCTAAACGAGAGATAAATTGTATTATTTTACGCCCACATTTTCGCAAATTTATCATTTTACGACGACTCGTAGTAAATTTATAAACTAACGGATATCCATTCGTAATATTCTAAACGGTTTGACCAATCGCAGAAGAGCTTTTAATTTTACGCTTCTTTAAAATACGGCAAATAACACACTGCTCTCTGATTGGTCGATGTTTACAGTGTATCATTTTAATGACATTTTCAATTTTTTCTTCAGTCCATTCCGACTTCTTACTATTCTAGTCATGGCCACTATAAAACTTTAGTAGCTCTGTGGTAAATTTCACTTCGTCAACAATATTTCTGGCATTTACCATACTATCTTCACCATTTTGGCTGTCCGCAGCTTCAAGGTCGATCATTATTGTTCTAGTTTAGTAACCTTAGCAAAATAAAACTATTTTCACAGTTCCAACGCAGTTAGAACATTACCTAAAAACTTAACAAAAACAAACGAGCAACCGGTTTGTTTATGTTCCGTGGCGAACAATTGCGCTGGAGATGGAACACGTGACTTATTCAACCAATCAGAGCGCACATGGCGTTTGGCTATTGCTTACTTATTATTTTACGCGTGAGTTCGGTAAGTTTATCAATTTGCCAAATTGTGGGCGTAAAATAATACAATTTATCTCTCGTTCAGAATCCTACGAAGGTTTATCAATTTCCTAGGAAATTTATAAACTTGCGGTTCTTGTTATTTTCCGGTGACATATATATATATATATATATATATATATATATATATATATATATATATATATATATATATATATATATATATATATATATATATATATATATATATATATATTTATATATATATATATATATATATATATATATATATATATATATATATATATATATATATATATATATATATATATATATATATATATATATATATATATATATATATATATATATAAATATAATGAATTTGTTACATGTTTCTGTTATATGGGAACATCGAAAGTTTAGCTGTGACAGGTTAATACATGCATACATAATAAAATGAATTGACTAACATTAGCATATTAACATCTAACTAGTCTGTCATATGATTGACTAGTTAGGTTTAAATATCCTAATGTAAGTCAATTAATTTTATTATGTATGTATTTGACAAGATTATTTTATTAATCATGTGTATATTTAAGGTTTTACTGATGATAATACGTTTGCAGGTTGTTTGTGATTGTTATATCAAGTGCTGAAGAAGGCGAATGTAAATTAAATTAACTAATGTTTCCATATATATATATATATATATATATATATATATATATATATATATATATATATATATATATATATATATATATATATATATATATATATATATATATAAAGTTTGAATGGTTGCAGTTTTGTATGAACTAACAACTTTATTTTCGAATCAATTGGTTTTACACGTGCGGGAACCGGTCGCGGAAAATTTTGATTTGCGAGCCATTGCTACCTACGAATTTCAAACCGGCTTGTACGTTTAAGATACTTATAAATAAATTTTATGACAACTTCGAGAAAACGTAAAGATTCGTCTAATTCGAGAACCTTCAATTGTTTCGTTGTGTTTAATTACCCTCTTCAAATTCAATTCGCAGACAATAAAAACGCGTAAACATTGAGTCGCCGAAAAAAGAAACATTACAAGGTTTCGGATCGTTTTGCAGCAGCCGATTGTTAGAAAACGATCGCTTCAGGTAAATTAATGTATAAGAATTGTTTCGAAATATGTAAATAAAAGCATAAAAAGAAGCGGGGACCTTCAAATATGCTTATGAGTCAGTCATTATATTCGATCAACGGAATACTTAAATCGGAAAATATTCGTGTATGGCATAAAGGTTTCTCAGTAAATTTTTTCTTCTTCTTAGCTGTTTTCGTTTTCTACAACTCAAAGTGCCCTAGTTATGAATTATAAAAAAGAACCATATGACACCCGAACGTGTTTCATCGTTTTCTGCATTCAATAAAGAATTCATAAAAACCCATGAAGCTATGGTTCAAGTTACACGCCTCTTGACATTGTTGCACACCCCTTAATGTAGTTAATAATAATAATAATTTATTTGTCCACGACTGTACTATAAATCATTCATTATACGTGTGCTTCCTGAAGTACAATTATACCTATTATTCACTAGTGTGTATAATGGTTTATTATACAATGCATGACGTCACACTCAAAACGTATGTCAAAACTTGAGACTATCATTCAAATTGTTAGGATAGTATTGTTATTAGATTTTTAGGTTTTATGTAACTAAGATAACTTTTAGGCAAATTATTAAACTAATATTTAATATAATGCCCAACTTATTGAATATTTACTCTAATAAATTATCTATTTCATTTTTATCAGAGTGAAGGAAAGGAATGGAATCCATGTCAAGTGAAATAGTTGACGTTTACGTGAGTATGCAGTTTTCAGTGAACACAGAAAATGTTATGTCAACGCTTTTGATAACTATTTTTATTGTTGAAAATGCAGATTATTACTAATTTTTTCGAGGAAGTCGTGGACAAAGTATAGTATTCTACTCGCACAAAATTACAATTTTTCACTCGGGTGAATTGCGACAATCGCTTGCAGCTCGTGTCGCAAACTTCACCCTCGTGAAAAATAGCAATCATTTTGTGCTCGTTGAATAATATACTATTATTTATCACAGACTCCTGGTACCGGAGCCTTTAAAACAAATTACAAAATCCCCTCATCAACAAAAAATCCAAAAACAAAAATAAATTCATATATTCATATTAAATATTAGATATTTTGCATATGAAAAGAGTTCAAATACTTCCTTAGATTATGGCACATTTTTTTAGTTGTCTTTTCTTCTTTTATCAGTAGTGGGATGGTGTTATATTTTATACATCCTTGATATATATGGGAGCATTTTGTCCTTTGTCTGTTCTGGCATATTAATTCCTACAATCCTCTCTTCTGCGTGTTTGATATGCGTGAAATTCTGACTGCTGTACAAGTCCTGCTTGAGTTTTTATGCTTCGATTTTTTATAGAATAAATAAGTTGTTCCACAGTTCTGATATCAACTATATTCAGGTACTCTGTAGTCTGGTATAACAGAAGAGTGGGAGAATGCCAATCTAAACGATGTATACTTTTCATGGTCTTATTTTGGGTTCTTTAAATCTTTTCAAATAAATGTTTTGCTGTCTTCCCCCAACATGGGATCATATATCTGAAGTGTGGTTCAATAAAGGCGTAATATATTAGCTGTATGCCTTTTGACTTACTTGGCGGAGTGACTCACTCATAGTACCATTTCTCTCAATAACAATTTCTCTTACTCTCTCAAAAATCGTGTTATACATGGGAAAAATTTCCAACGGTCCGTTTTACCAAAATGCATGCCTCTTGAAATTCTTGACGAAGTGACCCACTTACTCTATCAAAAACTGCTGCAAATTGAATCAATACTTTCATGTCACTATAACGTCACCCTCCACCATTTTTCTGTGTTGAAATGTCATATCGATTGTAAAATCGAAATTTGTATACCAAAAAACCACTAAAACGACATATTACTCGATTTTTAACGATTTTTTGCCTTTTTTTTTGTTGCTAATTAACACCCCATCTCACACCCTTTCCCTGAACTGAATTGGCTCAAAAACAATCTCAACCGTTCTCTTATGGATACCTACGTTTGTACCAAATTTAAAGTTAATAGCTCAATTCCTACAGAAGTTATCTAAGGAACTAACAAACCTACCGACAGAATTTTTTACTCAAAGTAGTTTTTCTACAAGTTTTGGGGCATTCTAGACCCATTTAGCGAACAAAAAATTCGATATATATATATATATATATATATATATATATATATATATATATATATATATATATATATATATATATATATATATATATATATATATATATATTATATATATATATATATATATATATATATATATATATATATATATATATATATATATATGTATAAATATATATATATATTTTTTCTTCATATTTTCATTTAATTCGTTTCTGGAATTTGTTCAATGTGATATACTGATTTTAAAAAAATTGGTCTCGATTGTTCTTCACATTGTTGCAGTCAAGAATTAGATGTACGCAAGTGTCGAACTTTATACTTTTTAAGGGTGTATTCGCGTTGGGCGCTTGCACGCTTTAAGCGCTCATAAGCTTCGTTTTCTGTGATCGACTCGCGCTCACAAACGCTTAACACTTAGCGTAAACTAACCTAACTTTTGTTATCGATAATTAATATATTTGTACGGCAATGTCAAAGCACGGTATTTGCGTGAACTACTGTGAACTATCGTGCTTTTGCCTATCTAAGCGTAAAAAGAACATCTGACATTCGCCATGTCGAAGTAACTAATGCTCTAAGTAGTCTAAGTCAAAGCGTGAGCGTCTCTAAGCGCTAGAAGGCCAACACGAACGCCATTAATCTGTGCTTCTAAGCGTGAGCGCTTAAACCGTGTAAGCGCCAAACGCGAATGCTCCCTAAGTAATATTCATAACTGATTATTTAACGACTCAACAACTATCGTATTGTGTCTTCTAGCCTGAATATTATAGGTGTACGTTATTACATCGAAACTAGTTGTTGATGTCGCTAACAATAGAGGAAATTGTCGGATTGTGGGATTAGAAAGTTTTTAACTTGACTCCCACATGTTACCATACAACCCTTTCAGATGAATACTTGCTCAAGCGAACAAACAAACCTGGAACAGCTCCCCGTTTGAGATGAAGCCATCGTTGTCCATGTCGTAGATGCGGAACGCGAAACGAAGCTTGGATAGTTTGTCGCCTTTCACGCTGAACTGCGACACACCCTGGATGAACTCTGTAAAAAGATCCAGTTTTTAAAAATATTTCATAATTGCGTGAGTAGATCAATATACAAATATAAATGTCAAGTGCGTGTTCGTAAACATTCACATTTCTCCAGATCGTAAACACTAACTTTGTAATATACTATTAACAGGTATAAAAGGCATGCTGCTGGTTGTGGATGCTATGAGAGTACTGTCGTTAAAACCACAATTTTGTTTTTAGCCGAATAAAGAAGACCAATAATACGTACAATAAAAAACGTAGGTGACAAGGTAGACCCTTGAGGCACACCTGCTTTGTTATTAATAGCGTTAAAATACCCTGAATTTAACGGAGATGAACGCGGAGGGATTCGAGTCGAAAGATAAGATGTTAGACACGAGTATAATAATAAAAATAAGTCTGTTGGAAATAGAAATAATGGGGCTGACAACAATTTCAATGTTTGCATAAAATGGCTAAAGGAAAAATATCCCACAACATGATGTGCTCGTTTAACAAGGATTAATAAAACAGATTCTATAATAAACCAAAAAAATAAATTAAGAACTCACTTAAATTACAACTGCGAAAAATATTATAAAATTAAATAATTATGTTTGTTTCAAATAATTTTATACAATATTTTCTATTAGTTTCGAAATAAATTTTTATAAGACAACGATAATTCTTTACTGTTTTTGTTAGACTACAATAATTACGGAACAAAGAGATGCAACAAAAAAAATACAGTGTAGAGATAAGATGAACTTGAGATCTTGTTAAAAAGAAGAAGAACTAGGAGTGGTAGAATGGGAATTTAGTTATTTACATGGTAAACATTGACTCATTGTGTTTCCGTCAAGAATTATTAATGTAGTCCCAAAAGTAAGTTCAGTTAGACATCATTTTCAAATTACGAAAATGCATATTATATATTCTACATTGTTCGTAGTTAACTGTAGTAAATTTTTCATTACTGTAGAGAAAATATAAGTCCTAATAATACGTAAAAATCAAGTATGAAATTTTTTGTTGTAATTACAACTAACTGCAAAGTGTCTGGTATAAATTGTAAGTCACCATCGATTGGTGTCACTTGAAACAGCAGCCCATATTCACGATAGAACGGCTATTACTGCAGTAACTATAGCTACAACAAAGTTTTATTTTATACAGTTATAGGTTGCAGGAGTAGTAAGAGATCAAACACTTTTTTCTGATACTGATGGGGGTCTCAACTCTGTAGTTTACAGTCTGCGTTCAATAAGGAAACAAGTGGAATGTGACATCCTAAAAACAGTATATTTTGCAAGCTTTCAGAGTAAAATGAATTACTGTATTGCCCTTTGGGGTAACAGCACATCAGCTGTACAAGTATTCCTAGTACAGAAGCTAGCTATCAGAGCAATGTTTAGGTTGGGGTACAGAGAGTCATGCCGTGGAGTTTTCAAAGAGAACAACATACCAACATGTTTTGGTCTCTATATTTACAGAATGCTAATTTTATTCGCAAAAAATAATCATTATTTTGAAGAATGTAGGAATAAAAATGAAACCCGGCAAAAAATCAAGTACTTTTATCCATTGCATTCCCGAAGCCTGACTGAAAAGAATATGTTCTATATGGCTATAAAACTGTTTGAAGCGCTACCGAAGAAAATTAAAGAACTTGAGAACTTTGGGTCTTTCAAGAGGGAACTCTACAAACTAATAATAAGCTGTGAACCTTATTCTGTAAAGGAGTTTCTGGAAAATGTATGATTTCAAAGATTTATTGATTATTAACCAACTTTCCTTTTATTGTTTGTATTATAATATTCTATTGTACAATGCAATGACTGTGATGGTGAATAAACATTTCTATTTCTAGTATTGAAAATTAAAATCGATAACGATTATCCAGTTCAAGTATAAAAGTTTTCTTTGTAACTACAATTTACTACAAACTGCCTGGAATAAATTTTGAGTCACAATCGGTTGGTGTCAGTTGAAACATCAGCCTATATTTACAATAGAGTGGCTACTACTGCAGTAACTATCGTTAAAACTAAATCTTATATTCTACAGTTATAGGTTGCAGGAGTAGTGAGAGACCAAACACTTTTTTCTGATACTGATGAGATAGTATTGATAATTAAAATCGATAAACATTATCCAGTTCAAGTATGAAAGTTTTTTTGTAACTACAATTTACTACAAACTGTCTGGAATAATTTGTGAGTCACAATCGGTTGGTGTCAGTTGAAACATCTGCCTATATTTACAATAGAGTATCTATAACATCAATCCATTTTGACACACAATTCTTTCCAGACAATTAGTAGTAAATTGAAGTTACAAAAAAAAATTCATACTTGATTTTTAAGTTCTATAAGGACTTATATTTTCGCTACAGTAAACTACAAACGATGTAGAACATAATAATATTCATTTTCGTAAACTAAAAATGATGAATTACCAGGTGTATAGTGTTTTTCATATTTTTTTATAGTTTACATTCGGACTAATAAAAAATCAAATTCATTACATGTAATATTACTATGTGGTGTAAGTTTAACTAGAAATTGAACATTTCTGATCAAGTCGAGTTCCAAGTTAAGGCAGCTAGTAAACTTAACCTTAATCGAAATAAAACAAAAGATAATCCAGTTAGTCCGAACGCTTGGCGGCAGTGTTGCCACACTTCTTATAAACAAGGTAAAACTTACGAGTGAAAAAATCGCGATTTGGTCTCGTTCCCCGGCCTGTTCTTCCAGAAATTCCGACTTACACAGGTCGGCAAGCATGGCGACAAGAAGAACGTTGGTATCCCGCCGGATAGTACGCGACGACGCGCTCCGCAGAGACGCCGGGCGTCTTGTTTACGGAGGAGCCGCGTTTACGTACCCATTACAATTTACCGAAGGCGTCGATAGATACTGGCGTACCATAACAAACGTCGCGCACAATGGAGGGACTACGGCGGCTATTATTAGAGTTAGCGATTTGTCTAGGATGCTATTTTCGATGTCTCCACATCGTTTCGCTGGGCGAGCTCTAGTCGACAAACTAATTTTACATTGCGAACGCGTTCCGCGCCGTTTGAACGTGATTACAACTTATTTCCCAGAGGCAATTTTGTGGCAATTACTCATTCTCTGATTCGCAGCCGCCACTATCACAATTACCAGACTGTCGACCGTACTTTGAAAAAAAAAAAACGTGTGGCACTCTGAGACTGCCGCGGTAAAGCTATTGCATAGCATATTTTATCAACTCATGCAATTATAATTATTTATTTATTTTTTATTCATGCAGTATTTTATTTTCTTTTTCTTCGATATTAATCCAAGTTTTTTCTTTGATATTAATTCAAGTTGCACTTTTTGAGCGTGGTGAACGATAAGAAAACAAATTTTTTTCTTTTATCGAATAAATGAGAAGTTAATATCGTTTAAAATATTTTTATTATCTTACAATACATGTAGGTTATTCAGGAATTTTTATCATTGAAACTATGGGTTTATGGTAACTGAAATAAGAACATATCAATTATATTCTCGTCCAATTTTGGATTCGGAGACATGTAAATTGCTACCATGACTATGTGTAGGCCATTTTTAAGTTTGCATAATCACGCACAAATATCTCCAACAAATGAGCGCCTAACATTAACATCGTTAACGTGTGCAATATTTATATCAATATTCGGAGTCATAATATTAGTAATATATATATATATATATATATATATATATATATATATATATATATATATATATATATATATATATATATATATATATATATATATACAGTGCTTTCATGATGAAAGGAACAAATTCATTAAAAAATTAGGTTTCTATTTCATGTTAAAATCCTCGGACAGGTCGATTAGTATTTTTATTTGGGCAATTTTCGCAATAAAAATTTTGTATACAGGGTGTCTCATTCAAGAGCTATGGCTTTGTCATTAGTTTTTTTAAAGGTAATACCTGTATATTATTTCACTTTACAATTCTACGATAAATTCTTATCACTTTTTGTGAACATACCATATGCCTCAACTTGATGGATTCCCAGATTATAACGGAGATAGTGGAGCACCTGGAGATTTAAAATGTGGATTAAAAGTACAAAAAAAAATTTAGGTAAACATTGTCATTAAATCTGAAGAATGAAATTTCACATGTACCATCTGAATTCATTCACTGGTGCTGTATAGTCCGCAGTTTTCACGTTTTAACGCTCCAGGCACTACACTACTTCATTGTTTAAGAAAATGCAATTACTTGAGAGAGAACGTATTGAAGTACTTATGATGATTGGTTTTGGAGATAGGGTGCGTTCACAAGAAGAAGTCTGCAATCTATTCAATGAAAATCATCCTGATCGTCGCCAATTTCTATATCAACAGTCAACAAAATTTAATCAAAATTCAGGAGATACGGCCACGTTAGAGATTTACCTAAAGGAAGACACCGAGAGTATCTGAAGAAACAGTGCTGAACGTTCTACTAGAAACCCAAGATAACCCTCATACATCCATAACTACAATATCCAATAATTTCAATTTATCAGTAGGGTCCGTGCATAAAATACTTAAGTAAAATAAGTATCATCCCTATAAAATTAAGCTGGTACATGAATTATTAGAAGACGATTTTGACCGCAGAGTACAGTTTTGTGAGCAGATTCTTGAAATTCATAATCAACATCTAAATTTCATTACAAACATAATTTTTTCTGATGAAGCCACCTTTACTTTAAATGGCCACGTCAACAGACAAAACTGTAGGTATTGGGCGACCGAGAATCCTCATTGGATGCAAGAATGCCACACACAGCGGCCTCAAAAAATTAATACATGGGCAGCGATTGTTCGAAATCGTATAGTTGGTCCCTATTTTTTTGAAGGAACACTAAACGGAGTGACTACTTGAACTTTCTCCAGTTCGAACTCATTCCGGCTTTAGCTGTTTTGTTTCCTAACCCACAAGATCCTGACATACCTAATAACGAGATATGGTTTCAACAAGATGGGGCACCTCCTCACTATTCAATCGCTGTTCGACAATTTCTTGATGCAACTTTTCCCAACAGATGGATAGGACGGAGAGGTCCGATTGAGTGGCCGCCAAGATCACCGGACATAACCCCATTGGATTTTTTCTTATGGGGTTATTTGGAGTCTAAAGTTTATTTGAATAGACCAAATAATATTGATGATCTAAAAGAGAGAATCAGGCAGGAAATAAGACTTATCAGTCCAGAAGTAATTGAAAATGTGCAACGGGAAACATTGAATCGACTTCAAAAATGTCTCGAAGTAAACGGACAACAGATTGAACATATGTAAAAATTAAATTAGTAATTACATTTGTGTGTTTTCATATCGTACCTCTCATTACCCACTATCTCCGTTTCTGGCAATCCATCGAGTTGAGGCATATGGTATGTTCACAAAAAGTGATAAGAATTTATCGTAGAATTGTAAAGTGAAATAATATACAGGGTATTACCTTTAAAAAAACTAATGACAAAGCCATAGCTCTTGAATGAGACACCCTGTATACAAAATTTTTATTGCGAAAAATGCCCAAATAAAAATACTAATCGACCTGTCCGAGGATTTTAACATGAAATAGAAACCTAATTTTTTAATGAATTTGTTCCTTTCATCATGAAAGCACTGTATATATATATATATATATTATATATATAGCTATTCACTGTTGTACATAGGTACACCTTTGTATACATATATACCTACATGTATACTTACGGGGCGCACATGGGGTGAGTGTAGCATCATAAAGATATAATAGATACCTATACACTAGGGTTGTAACGGAGCTCCGCTTCCGCATTCGCAAAATTTTGGCGGAGTTGTAACGGAGGCATATTTACGTCTTTGAAATACATAAAATCGGATACGAATCAGAATTTCCAGAGCATTCTCTTGGTGCATAATTGGACCAAAAGTACAAATTAAAATTTTGAATCAGACAGTTAAAGAACAAGTTCAGTTCGAACCAATACGATTGCTAACCCTACATGACTTGAATGTTGCAAGAAGTGTTGGTGATAACGATGCTTCTGTTGTCAAAAACCTAGAATAGAATCATATCTGATGAATGATGGACCGAGCACAAGCTTCCAGATTTTACCACCAACACAAAGTTTGCATTCCAATCTGCCTGTTATATGTTGAAAAATAGTAGTAGCTACGAAGTGGAAATAGAAAATGATCCTTTATTAAGGTGGAGATGTAACACTAAATATGAAGTATTGCTCCCATCGTTTGCACTTACTTATCGGTGTCGACAATTTGAATTATTTAGTTATGTTAGTTTGATTTATGAAAAGTGAAAAAGCTGCAAAACTGTTTTTTGTGAAATATAATATGACTTTTATTAATTTTGATTACTAGTATGTATGGTATATATCATATACATGCGTTGTTTATTATTTGAAATGAAGATTTTTGACTATCTATTACTTTAAAAAATTATGAACTCATATTTTTCCACTTTCACTTTCACCTACGCCTCCGCTTCCGTTAACCTCCGCATCCGCGGAGTCGAAGCTCGTCACCTCCGCATCCGCCTCTGCTAAGGAGGCCTCCGTTACAACCCTACTATACTAGACCAAGCAATAGGTATTTTTTTTTGACATCGATTCCATCTGAAAACCAACTATGCCATCGTGAGCAGGGTAATTCATAGATTAATTGTGTTATGTTTTGGACACGCAAATACCATTATTTATTTTTTTATGAACAATTTTAATAAAAAAATCGTACTTTTATTACTTTTTCATTTATAACTAATAAACTAATGGAGTAATCTGGATAGTGTCAATAGCAAATTTGTAGATAATTAAATTACGAAGAGTATGACACCTCGCCCGACTTAATCGGATGATTAGTAACGAAGATAACAATTGATAGCCAAAGAATTTTTTATTTATTTATTTATTAATTTAATAATTTCGTTAATTTACAACTTACAGGTCTCTGCTTTTGCAAAAAGGTTGCAATGTTTAATTACTTAAAGTTAGTAAAAAGAACGAACGCTGTACGATAATTATTGTTAACGTAATTGCAATTTTATGTATTTAACAGGACTAATTGTAAAGTAGCTACTATCGACTGAGGTACTCGGATTTCAATTTTGAAAAAAGATTAATTAACTAGACGTAAAGTGCAATAAAACTGTCATCTCGGATTTTTAAATAAATTTTGCAAAGTTAGTTAAAAAAGTGCACAAAAATGGCTCCGAACGCCCGACCGTACGAATATGGTGGAGTAGTGGGGGAAGTAAAGCAAAATATAAACGTCGGCGCGCTGCGAGATTGTATTATATTAAGCGGTCTCCTCTTCTCCTTCTTCCCTCACTACTGCACCATATTCGTACGGTCGGGCGTTCGGAGCCATTTTTGTGCCCTTTTTTAACTAACTTTGCAAAATTTATTTAAAAATCCGAGATGACAGTTTTATTGCACTTTACGTCTAGTTAATTAATCTTTTTTCAAAATTGAAATCCGAGTACCTCAGTCGATAGTAGCTACTTTACAACTAGTCCTGTTAAATACATAAAATTGCAATTACGTTAACAATAATTATCGTACAGCGTTCGTTCTTTTTACTAACTTTAAGTAATTAAACATTGCAACCTTTTTGCAAAAGCAGAGACCTGTAAGTTGTAAATTAACGAAATTATTAAATTAATAAATAAATAAAAAATTCTTTGGCTATCAATTGTTATCTTCGTTACTAATCATCCGATTAAGTCGGGCGAGGTCTCATACTCTTCGTAATTTAATTATCTACAAATTTGTTATTGACACTATCCAGATTACTCCATTAGTTTATTAGTTATAAATGAAAAAGTAATAAAAGTACGATTTTTTTTATTAAAATTGTTCATAAAAAAATAAATAATGGTATTTGCGTGTCCAAAACATAACACAATTAATCTATGAATTACCCTGCTCACGATGGCATAGTTGGTTTTCAGATGGAATCGATGTCAAAAAACGACTTATATTGTGCTCTGTTGCTTGGTCTATACACCTATATACTTTCTCACAAACAGCTGCTTACGTATTCGTCCGATTTCGGAGCAGCTCGTCTCGATCCGTGCGAGCTTCGTACAATCGTACCATATACATACATACACCTTAAGCGAACCCTCAGCCGAGCTACATGGTAGGCGGAGTGGGGGGTGTTAGGTTTTATTTTCGTTACGGAATTTCTTGATTCGGTCGCCGCACTCAAAGCGATAAAAGCTATGCAATAGCTTAAAAACTTGCGTGTTATTGGCTGAAATAAATACTTTTTTCGCATATACAGTAAATTTTTTGTTTTCTGTAATTTGCATACTTATAAGAAACCTCGTGAGCAGCAGAGCTCCATCACTTAAGTCGTATTTTGCGCGCGAAATGCAATTCTAACGAATAGATTTATCACGCTCATAACAAACCGAATTAAAAATTAGAAAATAATTTATTTTACTAAAAAAAAAAATTCGCGAAGTGCATCGTGGTTGAAGAAAAGAGTTGAAACCAACGAAGAAACGCACCTCAACATCAGCTCAATCCACATACCAAATTTCAACCCTCTATCGTGAAAACAAAAAACCACGAAGTGCATCGCGTACTGATAGCGAAACAGATCGAGATGCAATTTGGACGGAATAGTCATCACGAAATGCAGCGCGGTTGAGATAAAGAGTTGAAACCAAAAAAAAATTTTTAAGTCAACATAAAATCAATGTACGTACCAAACTTCAACCATCTAACTCAATCTGCAGAAGCTGTGGAGTTCGGCAATTTTTCAAAAACCATGAAAAAACAAGAAATACCTACGTAAAAATGGCGGAAGTTGGAAAAATTTACCCGAACTGATAGTTTAGTCCTCGAAAACAATCCCATATATCTAATTTTAGCCTTTTTGGTTTGATGGCCGCTGGAGATGCAAATAGGTACTTTGAAGAAATATATAAATGCAAACACAATTATCTACACAAAAACCGGCCAAGTGAGAGTCGGACTCGCGCACGAAAGGTTCCGTACCATTGACTATGCCCCCTTAAATATTTATTTTATTTTAATTTTATTATTCATTATTAAGTAAAAATACAACTGAGTATTTTGTGAATATTACAAGTGCCTACCTGTTGTCATTATTGATATCGAGCGCAAAAGGGCAAAAAAATCGCGTTTGTTGTATGGTAGTCCCCCTTAAATATTTATTTTATTTTGTTAAGTGTTACAGTAGAGATGCTCGTAACAAGCGTCTGGACAATAGCTGCATTCTGCAACTATTCCATGTCTCTACCAAAGTATACAATTCACTAATAATTACTTATTTCACATTAAATTTCACTATTTCACTTTAACATATATTATCACACACGGGTTTGATTTAACCTCTAAATCTTGGGATTCAGAGGTTAAGCGTGTGCACCGTTTGACGCTCAACCTCGGAATCCCTTTTTAATATTTGTTGATATAGCGGCCACAGAAATACATAATTTGTGAAAATGTCAACTGTCAAGCTATTACGTTTCTTGAGATACAGCATGGTGACAGACAGCGAAGTCTTAGTAATAGGCGTCCGAAATTAAGATCGTAGCGCCGGAACGGCTAATATCGGTACTAGAGCGTGGGAGATTAGCTGTTTGTTTACATTGGTTGTAATGGTATTTACGTTCATTTCGTTTTGAGTTTTCGAACGTTTATCGTCGTAATTTGTGTTTTTTTTGGACTTTGTAATTTCCTGTGATATATTGTGTTTGGATTGAGGACATGTGTTCAACAGTAGATAACCTACCTACATCAAGTTGAAATTTACACTGAGTTTTTATCATTGAACATGAAAATCAATAATAAAATAAAGTAGAGGACGAATAAATTAATTGGTTGAAGGAACTATGTATACCTCATGAAAAGGCTGTATGATAAAACACCTATTTATTTAAAAAATAAAAAAAACTTTCAAAAGTTTCAAGAAAACATCTCTGACATGTCTACTTTCATTATGAACTGAAGAATTTTTGAGTATAATGGACAAAACTAAGTACTAAACAGCTAAACTGAAAGGAACAACATGAAATAAAAGAAGAATTAATATGAATACTCTGCTTGAATGGTTTGAACGTAATAAGTTATTATATTTTTTGAATTTTCCTGACGTATAACAGCTATCCTAAAAGTACGTTGGACTTCCGAGAGTCTGGTTTTTCTGATAGAATCTCTGTTTTCCTGATTATATAATTGAATATTTTAGTATTTACCTAGCTATAGAGTCCAGATTTATTTCATATTCTTGATGTTATGATAAACTGTTATTTAGGTTGTGCAAATAAACATCATTTGTTATTATTATTTTAATAGTATCTCTGGTTGTTACATGAAAGAAAATACAATAATCTAGAATCTCTGGATGATGGCCCAGGTTCAGATTCCGATAAAAGTGGAAGATTTTTCGTTGGAATAGCATTGGACTTCAAAAACTCTACGTTTTCGGTTAGCTGAAAATTGCACATCATTAGTTGGTATAATTCTATATGGAAAAATCCACAAACTTACTGCAGGGAAAATAATTATTCTCGGTAAACTGTAAAGAACAACTCTCTTATGTTCAGACATTTTTTTTCAATCTTCAAGTTATGAATCCACACCTTTCTTCTGTCCATCATTTCCTTGTTTCCCAACTTTGTTTGGAATGCAACTTTGAATTGTCCAGCTTTCGGAAAGGTATGTAAGCTATATTCGGTTTTTTTTTTGCCCAATATGAACAATAGAATATACAACAATAGTGATTCATCTCTTCTGGACGTTTGTAAACGATCCAAAATACAATTAAAACTCAACAACTTCTCATATAAAATACACGTAAACAGATGTAAACAAAGCAATCTATCTCCCATGCTCTAGTAATATTCGACACCGGTAGGGGGCGTATCGCTTATTATGTTTTCCCTATATTTACCCTTTGGGTACGGAACCCTAAAAATGGCGGAAGTGGGAAACATACCCAAATTCTGATAGTTTAGTGAAAATTAAAATCAATTATCCACTTCAAAATCACACGTAATTTATAATAATACACTGATATTACACTCACATGTATGTTACTAAAATTTACAAACACTGTTACTTACTTGACTTCATCATCGCTATCCTCTTGTTCTACTGAATCACTTTCACAATTAATTCTCTATCAATAAAATGACAACAATACGCATATACGAATTCAACTGACTCGCACGCCTAGCAACGCTTTCGTGAAGGACAATTTTAGGCCTAGCTTCAATTCGCCAATTGTCTAGAGTGTAACGTTTGATAAAAAACCTCGTTCCATAGACATCAATTAATATTCAACCTCCATTTCCAATGATTTTTAAATGACTCCTGGATTATTAAACTTTTTCCATATGCGAAGAAAGAACATGGGTAAAAAAAACGAAGAGTGAGAATATCTAAGAAGTTATCTTCTTGAAATAATTAGAGCTAATTATTGTGCACTAAAATTTAAAAGAAAGTAAAAAGATCGGCGGTCACGATTCAACATACCTTGGACGGATCCCTACATTTTGATGATTGGAACAGAATAACAGGTCTAAATGAAACTGACGACAAGATTTCATTCAAATCATAAAATTTTTCATTCACTGCACCTAAGCCCCGTGATTAAGATAAGTTTTTATCAGCTAGTTATGATGTAATGATGAGGGAAATCGTCAGATTTTAGGATTATGATATATAAAAATAGACACGAAACGTATTTAATTTCATGGAAAAATAAACAAGATTTACATTAATAAATAATCAGTATCCTTGATAAATACATGCCAATCATATATATATATATATATATATATATATATATATATATATATATATATATATATATATATATATATATATATATATATATATATATATATATATATATATATGAAAATCTAAGCTGGAAAGAACATATTCAAGAATTATCAAAGAAACTTTCAACAACTTGTCACCTTTTAAGAGTAATAAAACAATATCTAGACACAAAATCCTTAAAAATAATTTATCAAACTACTTTTGAATCGAAATTAAGATATGGAATTCTATTTTATGGAGCAAGCTCAAGTATAAATAATATTTTCAAAATACAAAAAAGAGCACTTCGGATCATTTCTGGCATGAAGTCAATGGATTCTTGCAGAAGTAAGTTCAAACAAAATGGCCTATTTACATCGACTGCAATCCATATACAAGAGAGCCTACTTTTTCTTTTCAAAAACAAACGTTATTATACAGAAAACAGAAGTCAGCACTACAATAGAAGAACATCACAGATTTTATATCCAGCACACAGGCTTACAATAACGGAAAAAGGACCACAATACCAATCGATAAGATATTTCAACCATTGCCCAATAGGAATCCAAACAGAAACCAACTTTAAAACATTCAAAAAAAAATCTACCAAATGCTACTGGACATGGAACCATATGATATCCAGGAATTTTTGAAGTATAACTTTCCTGGATAAACATTTTATTTTCATTTTTTTCCTGACACAATTTCATTTCTAATTGTTTACAATATTGTGTAACATTCTGATTTGAAATAAAGAATATTATTATTAATATTATACCAGATCAGAAAACTACTTTCAAGATGTAACAGTGAACTATAGAAAAAGTCAAGTCACCCCGACACAAAATCTGCATACAGCTGTTTCGATCTTATTAGATCTCATCAGTGCAGCTTATTCGACAATGAATTGAATGAACAAAATAAACGTGTTCTTGTTTCTTAATATGACTTTCTAGATCAAGTTAAGACTACTTCGATTAAAAAAATATATATTTTCTTTGTTAAATTCGGAGTATTATCACCGATTAATAATAAAACTAGTGTGCCACAAGGGTCTATCCTGTCACCGACACTTTATCTCATAAATATTAATAATCTCCTCCATTTCAATAGAAACAAAAATGATCATAAAAATAATTAATAAATGTGGAAATAGAGAAATAAATTTCGAAACAGATAATATTGTATCTACAATAATAAACTTCGACAATGCATGACTGTGAAAAATTTTTCCTATAATATAATAATATCTCACGTAGTTTCCATGTTTAATGACCCTATTTCCTTTGAAGTATATGTGTAAATATTTTACATACTTACAACCGTTGATGGTATCTGCTATTATTACGTGATGTTAATTCAATATGGGACCACTCTAATAATTTAGTATTATGACTAAAATGTTGCCAACTTGCATACAATGATATGCTCAAATGTTTGAGCATATCATGGAATGACCCAACAATAAAAATAAATCTTCAATGTATTTCAGTGCAACATCAGAAAATAATATAAAAAATTCCTATAGGATATAAACTGAAGCATTAGAATCCCATAAAACTGCTTAATCCGTTGTGTTAATTGTAATGAGTTGAATCCTTTTATTATAGAATTTTTCAGGATTGCGATTTGTTAACAAATTTTTACCTCAAAATATTCACTTCTTTCTGATCTTTAATATATTTTTAAGTATATTCACTATTTATAATGAATGCTACAACATTTTAAATACCATGAATTTCAATTTTGTAAGTCATGAAAAAAATGATACATGTAGAAAACAAATATGAATTGAGTTTCTATGGTATACAATTAAATACCACATGTCCTCTAATCATGAATTCTATTGATATTTTCTTCAAATTTTTTATTTTTCCAGACATTTCCACTTTATGAATATTTTAATATTAATACTCAAAAATAGCTATTTTAAGTCAGATTATCTTTATCTATTTGTAGCTTATTCTGAATAAATAAATAAAATAAATAAATAATAACCATATTGTTTAAACCCATCAGTTTCTACAAACCGAAGCTATTCGAAAATAAATGTCAGAAAATCTTTTTAACCACTGCATTATATCAACTTACAAAAAATTAAATGAATTTGAATAAGACATCAGCCTTTCAAAAAAAGATGTCTTAAATACTGTAATCTGATACAAAAAATTGCATTTATGAACCGATTGAAATTTCACGGTTTTTCAAATTATAAGAATTCTCTCATCTAAAACTGTATCTTTCTTCCAATGAGTTTTGATTATTGATTGGTTAAATATAGAAACTGAATAACCCATTGAAATTTATTGTCTATTTTTTGGTGACCCAGAAAATGTCAACTCATAGCATTTGAAGTAATAACCTACAAAAATGCTTGATGACATAAATTTAAGCTCATGAGGTGACCGATTAAGCTAGTATCTTTTTTTCCAAATAACTAATTTTACTGGTTTTATAAATCCCATCAGAACTGCCTAGCATCTTTAAGGTAATGAACAATTTTCAAAATTTCCACTGTGGAAATATAAAAAAATATTTCACCTTTAAAATCCACCTCTCCGTTGCCATCAGCATCGAATATATCAATCACACGTTGTACCAGAGGATTCTGCTGCAGCTCTGGCAAAGACATAAATTCGTCAATGCTTAGGGCTCCCGAATTATCTAAATCGAGCTTCCGAAACCTTTTTCCGAGGCGTCTTATCTCATCAGCATCGACTAGAATAAAATTTTTTCAGCAATTGTTGTAAAAAAGTTATGTTACTTACAGTTTGAGCAGAGCTCCATGGGTAGAGAACTTTCGTTACCCTGTAAGAAAAGGGGGTTTTAGTTTGAAATGAGTCGATTAAAGACATTTTTCCAGAGCTTGCTTCAATCTAAATGTAAAATGCGAATGGGCTTGACCCAGGAAAATAGGCTAACCCTAGAGGGTGCAAAACCCAGAATTAATATTTTACTATTTATACTAAATATGTTATGTTGAAAATTCTTATCTTTAGCAAATCATGGAAAGTGGGTCCTTACCATGGTTTTCTGTTATTCACGTCAATATAAGAAAAATTTTAGTTGATCCAGTTGACGAAGAAAATTATTGGGTCGTTGATAAAGAGATTGATAAAAATGTTTTCTTCTTCTTCTCACTCTGCCTTGGGCTGTTATGGCCATCTGGACATGTAATTCGGAAGTCCTTCCATGTATGCTAATTGAGAAGCCATACGGTGTATTGGATTCAAAATTAATATATTGCCACCAAATGCAAGTTAGTTCTTCATAACTTACGCTTTTTCTAATAAGTTTATTTTTTTGTTATTTATTTTTCTTATCTATCCAAAAAAATTCATATTTGACTTAAGCGGCATCTATGCTCAACAGTAATTAATACTTAGAAATTTAAAAGAAATCTGTAATGCAACTCAACAAATAGCCGAAATTAAATATTTTATATATGTGAAGCCATTAACTTTCAATTCAATATGAATATTATGCGATCAAGTGCGAATGAATCCGATAATTCTAATATATTCATTTTTGTTGACTTATTGACTTAAGTAGCATCTATGCATAAAACTGATTAATATTTAGAATTGAGAAGAAATCTGTAATGCAACTCAAGAAATTGAAAATAGAAAATTTCAGCACAAAATGAGAAATATTTAAATTAAATATTTTTCACACAGTATTCAGTTATCACATTACTAATTCTGTTTTTTTCATATAATTATATACATATATTATATATATATATATATATATATATATATATATATATATATATATATATATATATATATATATATATATATATATATATATATATATATATATATATATATATATATATATATATATATATATATATATATATATATATATATATATATATATATATATATATATATATATATATATATTATATATATATATATATATATATATATATATATATATATATATATATATATATATATATATATATATATATATATATATATATATATATATATATATATATATATATATATATATATATATATATATATATATATATATATATTATATATATAATAATTATACTACATATTACTTTTTAGATAAATATAGATCTCTGCATATTAAAAATCGTTGGAATTAATATTAAATAATTTTTTTTTGATTCAATTAAAAGTCAGATCTGTGGTTTTTTCGCGCGCCTTTGTTGATCAGATTTTGAAGTATTATTCTTGCTAAGTAAAGTATTTTGACTGCAATTTGAGTAACAGGAGAAAGAATTACTGAAAAATGGTTTTTTCCTACATCCCCATGTGAGTTTCATATGTAGATTATGCGCATCACTATATAAATTCATTCAGGGTATTTAAAAAAATGATTCATTTGAATTGTAAAGCGATGTAGGAACTTTATCTCTATTACGTTATTTGACGTGTGAGCACATGCGCGATAACCTACAATTCACAGCAGCCATTTATTGTTGACCATTTCTTCGAAGTTACTTTAAAAGCGATAATACTTTCAGGTAATAATTTCAAGAATTTTCAACGAGATATGATAAAATTTCGTTGTACAAACTTTCATTCAATAATAAATAAAGTATTTCGTTAATCAAGGAATTATTACTGTAACAAACTGTTCACTATATTTTTAGAGATGTGGCCTAGGGCCTCGGATATAAATCTTGATTTCAATTTCGGGAAGTCGTGAGTTTTTTAACTTATGAACATATGCGGGAAAAAATGACCCGTTAACACCCACGTATTGGAATAGTATCAGTTTGTCTAGTTTCTATTAATAGTTCTTTATTTCCTCCATTTTATTTTGAAAATATCCTAAGTGGTTCCATATTCTACCATAAGTTGATGGATTTTTTACCTCTTTCCAACAGTATGACTGATTCTATGAATTTTGGCCCCGATTGGATACGCAACCTCTCTTCTGAAGGTTTAACAACAGGAGGTAATAGTGGTGGTGCTAGGTATCAGCTGGCTGATTATAGGTAAGCAATGAAAAACTTTGAATTTGTTAGTGTAAACATTTGTTGTCGTTTAGGTATGGCAGGGAGGAGATGTTAGCCTTGTTTGATAAAAATTTGAAGCCTCCCCAGTCCCTGCTTGGGTTTAAAGCTCTATATTCAGAGATTACTCTTCCTCCATTAGCACTTTTGCCAGTTACAGATGAAGAGGTAAGTTAAAAGTTACTTTCCATAGCTGTAGATAGAATGACCATTTAGAAACAATACAAAAGTATTGGTTTAATTCTTATAAATTAATTTTCTTTGAATTCAACCGTGTATAATTTTTTTTGGTGCTTTGTTTAATTTTATTTAAAATTGAGCCAAGCATTATATTTTGGTTGTGTTTCATCTTTACCGAATAATAGTGTACATTTACTATTACTATAGTCGAAAAGTATGAAGTAGTACTTCTTGGAAATCTAAGACAATATTGAATGGAACGCATTAAAGTAAACCAAATTTACCAATCAAAATTCATATAAACAAATAAAGGATTTCGGTTATAGAATTACATCAAATATATACATTGATCGTAAACATGAAAACCTAATGTCTGTTGTAATATCAATCTTTATCTTTATTTATATAGATGGAAAATACTCTCACTAATCAGATTTCTCAAGACATGTATAATACCCATTATCTTGTTGATATTACCTTAAATTTGAATAGCTTTATATCTGCATTGAATAAACATAAAATTATAAAGATTAATTAATTAGATAAATCTACACAGCAAAGGGCATGGCAGCCCAGGCCTATCTCGTTAAGTGGGCCTCCCCGTGGTCGCGGGGGGCCCATGGAAAGAGGTGGAAGAGTCAATCGGGGCGGTAGGGGAGGTTATCAGAACTACGGTCGTCCTGCGACAACATACGACGGCGGTTGGGGCAATGGAGGGGAACAGACAGAATGGAGCCCTCGTAAGGAGTACAGTACTAGAGGAAGCAATGATAACTGGAGGAGAAACAGGCTTAATGAAGAAGATGATGGCTGGAGACATTTGAATCATACCAAGCCGGTCCATGAAAAGTGGGGTGAGAAGTTTGCCAGACATTTCATGCTAATGTATCTTTAAAATCGAATCTTTAATTTATATCAATTAGGAAGGTCCTCAAGTTGGAGAGCCGGGGACGGAGAGCAGGATGACAGAGTGGAAAGGCAAATAGGGGGCCCAGAAGGCAGAGGCAATCGGATGGGATGGAATGAAAATAGTAGGAATAATGTGATGAGAAGATCTTGGGATAATGAAGACCATTTGCCGGAATGGGCGATGGAGAACGTCGATGGAGGCGGTACTTTCGATTCCAGCGGGGCCTTTCACAATTCGGACGAAGAACAGGTAATATTGAGTGTTGAGAAATTGAATTTTACTCTATATAATACTTCATTGCAATCAATTGAAACATTAAAACAATTTATATCTAACTTCTGTAGCGTAACTTTTGGGATCGCTTTTAGCTTCTCAACGATTCTCTTTCTAACTATTCAATGTTGGAAAGCTGTACTATTATGAACAAAATGTGTGCCTTTTTGTCATCAAAAAATTTACAACTTATTATTGATTGAAATTTTGATTTATCAATTCTTCTGAATTATGTTATGATCAAACCATTTTTGTACACTATCAATATCAAATTATATATCTATTTCAGAATTAAATTATATATCATTTTGATGTAAGACAATTCTTCATTTAATTTACTCTTATATTTCATCTTGTATATTATTTATATATCTAATAGTGTCATCATTATTAATTGCAATTTAGTTCTTTTTTTTCAATATATCCTATATTGACCAACTTCGTAGGTTTCTTATTATTTTCAGATTTTTGAAACAAATAATGAAAGTATTATCTTTAATTACATTTAAAAATATTTTAATCAAGTTTTCAGTTTAGTCCTATATAATCATATTATTGTTGCTGTACTGATATTTTAATTTTCATATCTTTACAATATATTCATGTTTGCGTCTCATTAAGCATTCAATTTTAACAAATTCTATTTGAGACGAAATTACTCCAATAGACATTTTCAAACTGAAAATTGTTGAATAAAGGTACTTTTATAGGGTAATTTCTCTCTAAATTGAAAATATTAGAAAATTACATTTACTTTCATTGAAATATATTTCAATTATGAATAAAAACAGTTTAAACAGGCCGTACCTTCACTACCAGATGCAAAGAACATTTTAAACCTCATATTAATCAAAAAACAGACCCCAGTATAGCAATCAACTACATACATAGAGTCCACTAAATTCTCTAATTTCAGAAATGCAAATTGTTCGTATCTGCCGTAAGTCATAGAAAATTAAATTACCTTGAAAGTTTAGATATTCATGAAGCATTATTTGATAATGAATCAATTGACTTTTTCAATCATCCAATCTACACGTTATTGCTATTTGTAATATTTGGTAATCCCCTTGACTTGATTCCAATTTTAGTCAGTTCATGATATAGGCTGAAGATGGACGTCTAAATCTGGTCCGCTAATGTATTTATTATTACAACGTAATTTTACAATAGTTGAATTTTATATTTAATTTTTCAATATTTTGATAATGATCAAAGGTAGACCATCAATTAATTCAATGCTTAAATTTATGAACCACAGAATTGTTTGGAACTCGATAGCATTCTATGTGCGATATTGTCAGATTTACGTCGCATTTAAATCTTTCGGCGATATCATTTAAGGTCTGTTAAATTTGTGTTTTTATTGTTGTTCATAAGAATAAACGAAATAGAATAGTGATGTTTCCGTTGGCAGGGGGACCCTAAGCCGGCCACCAAAAAAGAAGCAGTATTACAGAAATCGAGCTCTCAACAACACATCACGACGAGTAAGGGTTATTTTTCGTCGTTACAAACGTCGAAATCTGTGGCGTCGCTGTCAAAACCTGACGCCAATTATAACATGAAGGTGAGTTTTGCCGCTACTAATGTAAAAAAAATTATTTCTTCTTTTGATAAAACTAATTATTTAAAAAAATGAAAATATTAAGATTTTGGTAGATTACTCATTCTAACATCTATTATTTTTCCAAAATAACAAATAGTCGTTCAAATTTTCGTAATCTAAATGTATATCCAGTTAATTTAAATACGATTTTTAAGTTGGAATCTCGTTAATTCAGTTGGTTATGTGGTTTGTAATTGCAGGCTTCCCAACTGTTTTGTTTTGATTCTGAATCGACGACCTTTTGTTATTATTTAATTTGGTATCTTTTAATGAATCATCGATTAGCGAAGAAAATTAATTTTTCGGAGCCATTCTTTGGCTTTGCTTTGACTCTTCTATTTCATATATATCTCGTAATCTAGCTTACAACTTTGTAATCTTTATTTAATCATAATTTGCAGGATTTCAGAATTTACTACCTTTTGTACATTCAAATTTCAATTTGAACTTCTGTTATAATAGAAGAAATTTGTTAATTGACATCATCTAATTTTAATGTAAAAACGGGAAAATTATTTATCCACAGGCCAATTCTGGCCGTGAAAAGAGTTTTTATTAAGCGTATAATTACTTCTTAATTAATTTATTCACAACGATGTGAGCAATGAGCACAGTTGTATTTGGTGATCGATAAATTGTATTTTTTTCCCAGGAAAAGGGTTACGACAGCAAAGAAACTCAAGTAAATCAAGAAAACGAGTCGTCGGATAGGACCAAGCACCAGCAACAGTCTAAAATTAGGAGCGAGCAGGATAGTGAGAGAGAGAGAAAAGAGACTACTTCTCAGCAGAAACCTCCAGGTCATGAAGGAAATATGAGAAAGATTGATCCTACAGCAAATTCAAGTGCAATTAATCATAAGTAAGCGATTAAAAGTGGTTGGGTGATTAATTAGGAATTAATAACGGTGCTAATTTCTAGGAATTCTCTGAAAAGTTCAATCTAAAATGAACACTTTCAGAATTTTTATATTCATGATATATGTACAAATAAAAATAAATTGAAACATACATTACTCAGATTCCAGTAAAATGCATCAATGAATATTGCACAATATAAAGTGTCAATTATTTGTCGAAGTCATTGAAATACATATATCTTCAATTTCTGGTAACAAAAAATGATTAGGACTTAGTGAATGTTGGCATAAATTATATATTGACAGACTTCTTTTACAGTAATAAATTGATGATAGAGATTTGGAAACTGGGTTTGAAGCCTTTCATTGAGTTATTTTTAGCGCACTTAGTAATTCGTAATGTATGACAAGAAGGTTGAATTAAATTTTGATTATATAGGATCATCTAAATAGTGAACAGTCAAATTCAATTGTTGAGTTTTAATTATAACTGATTATAAGTTTGGGTACTTGGAAAAGTGTACTATATAGTGCAGGAGTATTTCATAGTAGGGGAGCTCAAGCGCGGCAGTATAACATATTGGGGGAAACCTTGCACCCTGTTTAGTATCCCCACCATACATGAACCCTTAATATGGGGGCGTTCGTCTAGGGCAGCCGATCAGATTAGTAAAAAAAAGTCGATTGTTCGAAAAACTCGAGCGCATCAGATTAAGGTGAGTTAATTACATGCAGAAGATTATGAATTTCACTAATCTGACGATTTGCACGTGGCAAAAGGAAATAGGAGACTCGCAAAGTTGCAAAAATAAAACGTCACCTTGACATTCTCGATCGCGGTTAAATTTTTATTTGAAGAAAATGTCACGATTTTTTTTTGCATTTTCGAATATCGGCGATGAGTTTTGGTCTCGTACGGTCACCCCCACCATGCAAACCGGCAGATTAACTTACCTTCGTTATCAGTTACATGTGGGGTTGTATAAACTATTAATATCTGACGCGCTAGAGTATTTCTATATAACGATTTCTTTTTCCATTTTTGAAGATCTGTACACGTTTTCCCAGCCAGTGAAATGGCATACATCATATAACCTCTTTTTCGTTTCAGCATCTAATCTTCACAAACCAAAAGGTCCCCACGACGTTCGAGTAAATCCTCATTAAGCATCTCGGGCTCCCCTACTATCAGAACTGTTTTTAAAATAACGATTATGTCAGAATGAAATTCGCCCAAATAATGGAGAAACAACTTTTTTTCCGCAAACGTCAAAAAAAGACGACTTTTCTCAGTATTGAAGTTTGATTTCACAGACGTCCTTTTGTTTTTACTTTTTTGTCCGTCCATGAGCGTACAAAAAAGTAAAAAAGTACACTTTTTTGTACTCTCACGGCAAAATCAAGAACGTCGGGCGGCGCACAGTTGGGTTCCGAATCCGACATAATGTAATCTGTCAGAAACATTTTATATATTTTAATACAACATGTCATTTCTTAATACTCGGGTACTTACCAAATAGGCACAGTCCTATAATGCTTTAAATGTTTTTTACAATTCTTTTGTTGAATTCTCAAATTTGTGTTGCCTTGACATCTACAAAACCAGTAAGCAAAGCAATCTAGTTTTACGTTCATTCACATCTAATCCTTTTTAAAAATATCATCTTCATTATATCGTTTGATCATCGTTTGCGGAAAAAAATCGCATGTTTTATTCGGAGAAAAGTACTTTTTGTGGCTCGACTAAAATTGTCGGCTGAACGCAGCGACAAACATTGAGGCCGGCCGCACATTTCCTACAATCGGTTCCGATTGTCTGAAACGATTGTCGGATGAAGGCATCTGACGCTCAAATTTCTATACTTTTATACGATCCTATTGCACACCTACGATCCGATAACGGATCGGAAGTCCGACTCGGATGCACGATCAGTGCGTCCTACCAATCGGACCGATAAAAAGTCTGATCCGACTACCGGAAGGCAAGCCGTGCATTGTTTTTGCATAGTCTACCGCAAACATACGATTATTTCTGTCAGTTTTTGACAGGGAGTATAGAAAAAGGAATTGTCAAACCATGTGCGATACTGAAAATTTGATTACCACGGTCGAAAAATATCCCTGCTCGTGACAAATAAAATCGGACGTATTTTGTCGGCAGTGTGCGCTAGTTGTCCGATTTGAAATCGTTTCAGACAATAGGATCCGATTGTAGTAAATGTGCGGCCGCCCTGAGTCTCGCCACAAAAAGTATCACTTTTACTCCTAATAAAACAATATACTATTTTTTCATATCTTTATGAATTTGTACTGGGCCACAGAAATACGGACTCTGCCTCTGTATTAACATCAATGGAGTAAAGCTTTGCCGCGCCAACAAACTTATCGGTGCTTCTCATTGACAGTTGACACTTGACACATGTAACTCAAATATTTGATTGCAATGTAGCAACGTATCGAACCTTTCGCAAGTCTGAAGTCTTATATTTCTCGCAGAGATACGAGGGTAGAAGACGACTACAAAATACAAGAGGACATAATCTTAAAGCTCGTCGACGAGGACAACGCCCCGAAGGCGCGGCCTGCCAGCGCGAACGCTGAGACCGCCCCTCCCGCCGCGCCAGTCGGCTTGCAGCCGCCACCGAACTTGGGACCGCCCATGCAGGACCAGTGGTTCTACCAGGACCCGCAGGGCCAGATGCAGGGGCCGTTCTCGAGCGCGGAGATGGCCGAGTGGTACAAGGTCAGTTGGGAATCGGTATTAAACGATCTTTTGGTTCGGAGTTTCGTACGTTGGAATCGGATTATAACCCTCAGCTGGTATCGTCATTTTTACTTACGTAACCGGTATCTTCAGGTCGATTCTGACCCGATACTTTTAAAAAAGGTTGAAACCTCCAAATTACAATATATTATCATTTGATCAATTTTTAGCAATGTATACAACAGGTTTAGAAACAAAAAAATCTTGGATATAAATACACTTTATTGTAGGAAAAAAAATACAAATACTTCCTCTGAAAAAGTGTAAAGCAATATAATTTCCAACATTTCAACTCGAAACACCAAAATATCAAAAAACCAATATAATGGGTCCTCATACAATATATTTAGCCTTCACATTCTACAAAAATGAAGAAATGGATTATCGTTTAAAAAAACGTGCAATAACAATTGCATAGCCTATCACTCGCTTACATTTTTTATATAATAATGTAGATGTGCTCTGCAGGTGCTTCAAACACGTGCCCTTTACACTTATTACACTTTGTAAAATATTTACTGCCATTTTTCGATTTACACTTCTTCGTCGTTTTTTTGCGCTACTTACTGCATCAGGATCGAGAGGTCTAGGCTGAAAAATTGACGGCCTACTTTCATTCGTTGTAGTTTCGTCGCATTTTAAGGGTTCTTTGCCATCATCTTCACTGTTCAAGAACAATTCACGCGCGTTTTCGAACTACTGCCGGCCGTCAATAACGAGAAAATCCATAGTGAAATAAATTCAAAACACACACGCAACTGATATCCTCGGCTCAAATCTGACCCTAACGCCTACAATTCGGACTTTGCGATGCTCAAACGGAACTGGCGTTTGAAGTATCTATTTGTACGAAATATTTATGAGAAGTCACGGAACCACAACCACATAAGTGCAAAAGCGCCTGTCCTGTGATGAAATGACTATGCGCCGGGTCAATTTTGACCCGATGATACCAGTTAAGGGGTAATACTGTTATTAAATCAGGGATATCTCAAAGTCGCAGTCTACCGGTAATAAAAAGAGTTATTTGATCACAGTTCAAAGATGTGATCTCTGCTAGAAGGAGTATTTTGGTATTTTATTTCACCAAAAATGAACCTATAGCACTTTTAGTAATCTTGCTCCCATCCTTATTAAGTTACTCAGAACCACAAGGGTTATTTTCCCATATTACCGTAAGGATTACATGGGTGATACGCGACTTCGTTCCTTATTGCTATTTATCACGTAACTGTGTTATGCTGAGTACCTTTATCGTTACTTCGTTCTTGATATCGATACTATTCTTGATATTTGACTGTTACTTTGCCTTCATTTTCTTATTAGATTATTTTTTATTACATTACTAATTCTTAAATTTTTTTCAACCTGTTTATAGTTAAATAAACTATTTAAACGTATAACATATAGTATGTCTAGCGAGAGTTGACTTGCACGTCACAGGCATGCGCAAATCTATCTTTTTTCCTCTAGTTTTTTACATAAGTAATTATTATTATGTTCACAATAGCAGGCGGTTAAACCGATAAGGCTATAGTTACTTTTTCGAAATTATAAAAGGTAATGAGAGTATTCTAATTCACACACTGTAATGAGTAATTCGTTCCGAGTTTTCCTTTAGTTCCCTGTCAACTCTATTTTTAAAGACATTTGTATTTGGTGCGGACACTGTTTCTTGACTGAGTGAATTCCAAGAATGTAGTATCTGGATAACTAAAAAGTTTTTTATGGGAAGTTTTGAAGATCTCTCCTTTTTCTAGCTTTTTTGAATGACCTCGGAGATTAATATTTTGACTAGGATGAAATATGTTTGTTACATTACACTGATAGTAACCACTAGTTATTTTAATCTAAATTAAGTAGCCCCTATGCCTTCTCTCTTTGAAAGATGTCAGATTTAATCCAATAGATCTTTCCGGATATGGCAAGTGTTTCAGATCTGTGGGAATTCTTGTCACTCTACGTTGGATTTTCTCAAGAAGTTCAATATCCTTCACATAATATGGATTGTATCGGTTTTTTTTTTGTAAACCTCCGTGATTTATCAAAACGTTCCGCCGTTTCTCCAGTACTTACTATACTACTTCCTATTTCAGGCGGGCTACTTCAACAACCAGCTCAGAGTGCGAAGGCCCTGCGACGAGCTGTTCTACCTCCTCGGCGAGCTGGTGTCCCTGTGCGACGGCTCGAACCCGTTCCAGGTAGTAGCGTCCCGTTTCCCTCCGCTCAAGCCCGATCCGGCCACGTTGCCCGAGCAAGAATTGTTACAGTATCAGTATCTGATGGCGCTGAAGCAGTCGCGCGTCGCGGCCGCCATGCCCGAACCCTGGAACACGTTGACGTTACAGCAGCAGCAGGAGGTTGCCGCCCAAAGACTGATCATGCATCCACAAGTGAGTAACGCCAATTTTTGGCGATGTTCATAATTTGAATTGAAATATTGTTTTGCAGGTGTCCCAGGAGCTTCCATTCATTCATCAATCAAACTCATCAAATCCATTAATGCACATGATCAATCAAATGCAACAAGTGAGTTATAAGTTATGCTATTTCTTGAATTTTCTGAAAAACTATTGACATTACTGTTTTTACTACAATCATTAATGCATTATTATTGAATCTGAGTTGGTTCTAGAGCAATTCAAAGTTTTTAAACGAAAGGAGCATTTAATCTTTCAACCCTAGGCTATCTTGTTCCAAGTATAATATATTTGCAATAATAATCTCACTCTTCTAGGTTTAATTGTGGTTTTGAGTATAAAGAAAGTGTGTAAAGATTGCGATATTTCATTTCAAATTATAAAATTTCAGATTTCTTTCATTTCTCCATTCAAATATAATGACATACTTTGATATTGGTTAAAGTATTTAAATTATTTCTTGTCTAAAGACGTACTTCATCGCACATTTAATTCACACGACAAATGACTTGAAGTCGAGAATAACTGACTGCTGTTTCGATTTGATTAGATCTCATCAGTGGTAAACAGTTCCCTTTGTTGTTTGATGAATCTAAAGTATCAAATTAGTTGATATTAGTGTCCAGCCTGAAATGATAATAGTTCCTTGATCGTTAGATATCAGGTACTTGGCCCAGTGGAAAGAAAATTCACATTATTTTCTTCTGGGTATATTTGATATGCTATCTCTTCTAGGTTAACAAGCTTCCAAACGCAGGCATAGGCGATACGTCTTCCGCCGCCATGCCGGGCCAGCTGGACCCTAGACTCGTGCAGCTCACTAATCTTCAGCACCAGCTGCAACAGCAGCAACAGAATCGTCTGCCGCCGACCAGCGCGGGGATATTGCCGAAGGCGATTGCATCTCGGCTGCCTGGCCTGACGACGGACGGTCTGAACCTGCCGGGAGTGTTGCAGAGGCCGTTGGGTATACCGACGACGGGGATCGGCGCCACCGCACTAGCCAACGCTCTGAACATGCAGCGGCCGCTGGGGCACGCTCCGGTCGTCGACAATCTGGTGCCAAAGTCGGGAGA
>JARQZK010005055.1:902500-925000 GCA_030704885.1 Cynegetis impunctata
GAGCGCGACGAGTACATCAAACGGGAGGCGGCTCGCCAGGCGCAAGAACAAGCTGCGAGAAACGCGAAGGCGGCGCCTTGGTGTCAATCGTCGTCGACGCAGGGGCTGACCCTTCAGGAGATCCAGAAATTGGAGAAGGAGAAGGCCAAGCAGGAGGCGGTAATACAGCAACAACAGAAACAGATACAGGAGTTTCAGCAGCAGCAATTGGAGAAGGCGGTGGCGGGATTCTCGTGGGCTAACAAAACCAAGGAGCCGAGGCAGGTGAAGTCGTTGTCGGAAATCCAGGCGGAGGAACAGGAGAGGTTGGCTAAGGTTCGTGAAAGTTGCTATAATAATAATAATAATAATAATGTTAAGAATAAAGTAAAATAAAATAAAAACACTTGGCTTATGTTTCACAATATAAAAAAATATTTACAGTAGTGTGCGAATTAATGTGAACGCAAACGATAATTCGAAAAAATAAATATTTATTGGTTACATTTAAATGCAATCGAAGCATCAATACAATTCAAATTGTTTTAATATGGAATATGTCCTCCCTTAGCTCCAATAACTTCTTGGACACGTTTTGGCATGGAATCAATAGATTTTTTACAATTTTCAGTTATTTGCTAGTCCCGAAACCATAATCTATTTTACATAGTCTAGCTTTCAAGATTGCCCACAAATTTTCAATCGGTTTAAGATCCGGTGAGTTTTCTGGCCATTCAAGGCATGATATCTTTTTATCCTCGAAATATTTCAACAGTATTGATGAGGTAAGTCTCAAAATAAAAGGCCTCTCTCCTTCCTATAACTTCCAAGTTATATAACACCAATTTTTAAGTCAGGAAAGGTGAACGATGTGCGTAACTATCGCCCGATTAGTATTTTGTGTAATATTCCTAAGGTTTTTGAAAGCATTGTATTGGACAAAATTTCCTTCAGTTTAGGACAAATTATTATTTCCCAACAGCACGGATTCATGAAAAAAAAATCTAGTCTAACCAATCTAGTCGAATATGTTCAGTTCATTTATAACGAATTTCAAAGAGGTAACCAGGTGGATGGTTGCTATACAGATATCTCTAAAGCCTTTGACCAAGTTAACCACACTATCTTAGACTCTGTTGTTGAGTCAGTAGGTTTTACGGGTAGTCTTTTGAAGTGGATAAGGAGCTATTACAAAAATAGATCTCAAGTTGTAAAAGTTAAAAATTTTAAATCTAAAACAATCCTGGTTAAGTCAGGTATTCCGCAGGGTAGTCACCTCGGCCCTTTTTTGTTTTCACTTTTTGTTAATGATCTATCTCTAGTTGTTAAGCATTCTAAAGTTTTGTTATTTGCTGATGACTTGAAGATCTATAAATCCATCTCCTCAGTTGCCGATGCTGCTGATCTTCAATCGGACGTGTTGGCTGTGGTGGAATGGCTTTCGGGTCTTCTGCTGAGTATGAACTTTCTGAAATGTAAATGTATTACCTTCCATCGAACCAGTAACCCAGTATTTTATCCATACTCGGTTGAGAGTGTTGGGGTTCATTCGTCGGAATTCAGCTGAATTCTCTGATGAGGCTACTGAGAAATTGCTTTATTTTGCTTTTTGTAGACCTATTGTTGAGTACGGGTCAATTGTTTGGTCACCTCATTACGAGGCTGATTCGCAATATATTGAACGGGTGCAGAATAAATTTTTGCTTTACATTTCCTTCAGGAGGTCAATTCCTCGAATCAATTTTTCCGTAACATTTATTCGCACTCAGTTGGGTATACAGCCTTTATCAGTAAGAAGAATTATATCTGATTTGGTGTTTCTCTTTAAGTGTCTGAATAATCTTGTTGACTCTAATGATTTACTTGGCCAAATTTGTCTTCACGTACCGTTCAGAAGAACTAGGAGTGACAACTTATTCGCGTACCCCGTCTGTCGTACTAACTATATGATTAATGCACCTGTTAATAGAATGTTGGGTTATGGTAATCGCTATTTAAACGCCGACTTATGTTTTTGTACCTCACTAAAGCAGTTTCGTTGTGAAGTAAATGCTAGGTTGATCTAGATTTAAGATTTTAATTTTTTGTATTTTTTTATGTAAATGGGCTTTCCGTTGATAAATAAATAAATAAACATCATCTTGGACACGTGGCAAGGAGCAGAGACTTGTTGAAAGAATGCTTGACCATTAGAATCAACATTTCTCAGTTCAACTTCAAATCAATGATCTAATAAGCTTTTGTATTTTTGCGAGTTCATCATACCTTCGATTGTCACAAGGGATCTAGTACCTTTATATGAAAAGCAACCCCAGAATATCTTCTTGAGAGGATGTTTAACTGTTTGGTCAATATGAGCTGCAGTAAGTTTTTCGTTGTCACTCTTCCGTACGTAACGAGATCGCTGCCCTTGTACTGAGAAATGGCTCTCATCTGAAAACGACACAATCCTCCAATCTCGGACAGTCCAGCTCTTGAAATTTTTTGCCCAATCATATCGTTTTTCCATCATAGGCGCTGTCAATAACTGTTTCTTTTGAGATTTAATTGTTTTTTTTCCACCTTCTATTAGTCGTTTTCGAACAGTGGAGTCATGAATGATAACTCCAGCATGTGCTAAGTCTTTCTGAAGTTGTTGGCTTGTTTTTCTAGGGTTTAATTTACTTTTTCTTATCGAAAAACCTTCATCCCTTGCTGTTTTTCTTTTTCTTCCACATTTTCCTTTTCTGTTCACCTCAATAGTTCCGGTGTCTTTTTTTGATTCAAAATCTTATTTACGCTTCCTAAACTCACATTACACTCATTGGCAATATCTCTTTGAGTCAAAGATGAAGGTTAATTCAAGGTAACAATCCTATTGCGCTTTCTGGGACTAATATCCATCCTCAAACATTTCTAGTACGGTCCTAGTTCAACTTACTCCACCAACAATAAATTAATTCAGAAAACAACAAAAATACAACGCGTCTGTAGCGTGACACGTCACTGACTATCAGAACTGTGAAACCAAATGACTGCTAAAATAACATAAACGTGTTGCCGACTGCGAAAAACAATAAAATTTCGAAAATTATGATGTGTTCACATTAATTCGCACACTACTGTAGATACTGTATTTAGCAGTAACGAAAAGTCGACATGTTTCGAGTTATGAACTCATTATCAAGACTGACTACAGGAGAGTATTGCATCGTGATTTATAAAACAGACAAAAGCAGAGGTGATACCTGAAAATCAATTTGTTCGTTTACAAGGGGTAATTGACTTTTATGAGCGGAACTTATTTCGAGAATTTCCTTTGTTACCTGAATGTAACAATTTGGTTTTGTTGAAATCCAGGAAGTGATTGAATTTTATACAATGTTCAGAGAAGCCAGTGGTATTTTTGTTTTATAAAATTGACTTTTTATGTTCTTCAACACGAATGTTTATATTCCTTCCTGTCTGTTCAATATAGTAAGCAGAACATTCGTCGCAAAATATTTTGTAAATACCACTGTTTTCTCCGATGTTAGATTTTTCTTTATTATTGACCAAGAATGACTTCAAGTTTCTTTTATTTGTACAAATTGTTTTAACGTTATTTTTCGATAGTCTGTTACAAATTTTGCTACTCAAATTAGGCACATAATTTATCGGAAAGTATTTTTCATCTTCATTAATAGTTTGCGTGGGGTATATTGAATGCAACAGATACTTAATTCGTTTTTTCCCAATGAGCTTGTCGATAAGACTTTCATTGTAACCGTTATTGATGGCTAATAATTTAATTGTATTAACTTCAGTTTGAAAATTTGTTTCCGATAATGGAATCGTGAACAACCTATGTATGAACGAATGAAAAGCACTGAGTTTTATTTTAATGTGTTGGTTACTGTCGCTGTGAATTAAAGTATCTGTGAAGGTTGGTTTTCTATAAATGTTGAAAGTAAGAGAATTCAAATTCCTAGCAATCTGAACGTCTAAGAAATTCAAGGTACCGTTTTCGTTTTCTACTTCTTTTGTAAATTGAATCGAGTTGTAGAAAGTATTTATATATTTAAGGAAATTATCTAACTGCCTATCTGTACCGGTCCAAATACAAAAAATATCATCTACATAACGCCTCCATAATAAAACGTTAGTAATTAAATTATTATCAGCATTGAAAATTTTTTCTTCTAAGTTATTCATGAAAATTTCACTCAACAAAGGCGATAACGGTGATCCCATGGGCAATCCGTCTTCTTGTTTGTATATTATATTATTAAATTTGAAATAACTCTGTTTCAAACATAAGTTTAAGGCAGACATTGTTTCGTTGACTGCTTGAGTTGTTAAATTTGGGTTCATCTCTAGATATCGCTTAACAATATTTTTAACTTCTTGAGTTGGCGTGGAAGGAAATAAGTTGATAACGTCAAATTAAATTAATTTAGCATTCAAAGGAATTTTGATATTCTTAAGATGATTAACTAACTGAATAGAATTTTTAATGCTATACTCCGGATTGAATTGAATTAAGGTGGGTAATTTCTTATTCAAATACTGACATAATTTATACGCAGGAGCGTTAATATAAGATACTATTGGACGCATCGGGCAATCAATTTTATGTATTTTTGGTAAAGTATATAAAACCGGGGTGCGTGGGTTCATGGAAGTTAAGAAAAAAGTGTTAATATCTGAAAATAGGATTTTACTATTCTTGATGAATGATTTTATTTCGTTTTGGAATTTTTTAGTGGGATCTATTTTAAGTTTTGAGAATTTATCTGTATTAAATAGGTTTATAGTTTTTAATTCTAAATTATTGGAAGGAATATAAATATTCGTGTTGAAGAACATAAAAAGTCAATTTTACAAAACAAAAATACCACTGGCTTCTCTGAACATTGTATAAAATTCAATCACTTCCTGGATTTCAACAAAACCAAATTGTTACATTCAGGTAACAAAGGAAAACGCCTTGACCTTCTTGAAATTCTCGAAATAAGTTCCGCCCATAATAGTCAATTACCCCTTGTAAACGAACAAATTGATTTTCAGGTATCACCTCTGCTTTTGTCTGTTTCATAAATTACGATGCAATACTCTCCTGTAGTCAGTCTTGATAATGAGTTCATAACTCGAAACATGTCGACTTTTCGTTACTGCTAAATACAGTATCTAAATATTTTTTTATATTGTGAAACATAAGCCAAGTGTTTTTTATTTTAAAGTTTATACTTTATTCTTTATGATATTTCACCAAGTGATGTGCGAGAATTCAATCTCAGTTAATAATAATGTTTATTCAGTCATTGATTAAAATGGAGTGCTAAAACAAACTAACGCAAACCATTTTTAACATGATCTTCGTCCTAATTAAGTACAATAATCATGAAATGAAAATATTAAACATATCAAATTACAAAATTTCAGTAACATTATAAACCTCCCAAACTAAATTAAATAAAAAAGGTTTGTTTGTGAACCAAATATTCTTTATGATTGATAGATAATTGAAGAGGGCCAGTGAAAAAAAACACAGAAATCTATCTTATGTTAATATCAACGTTTCGACAAGTTATATTGTCATCCTCAGGATACTAAAAACAGAAATGGCAAATTCACAACTGTAGACATGTTATGGAACAGGTAATATTACAGTTAATTTAAAATATTGAAGAACCAAACATAAAGATACGAAATTTTGATTAATATCTTCTTTTTAAAGTTTACAATACAACAATCAGATAAAATAAAGAAGCAATTGTTATAAGTACACGTAAACCATATTTCTAATTATAATATTGTTATGGAGCAATAGAAGTACAAGAAGTTGTTAAAAATTGGACAATTTTGGTTCTTGGAATAGACAATTTCTCTTAATATTAATTTTTGCCTAGTTTATTTACAAACAATATTTGACACATACAAAAATTAAAAAACATTTAGCATTTTGAAGTTTTCAAAAATTAAACATTTTGAAAACTTTAAAATGCTAAGTGTTTTTTAATTTTTGTATGTGTCAAATATTGTTTGTAAATAAACTAGGCAAAAATTGATATTATTGGTATTGGTATTGGTGAGTGCGGATGGTGACCGATGCGCTGCGACCTTATTAGATCTATTGTGTCCCATCTTCTTCTGCTTCTCGATGTGTTCTCGTTTTACAGCAGAAAATTGATATTAAGAGAAATTGTCTATTCCAAGAACCAAAATTGTCCAATTTTTAACAACTTCTTGTACTTCTATTGCTCCATAACAATATTATAATTAGAAATATGGTTTACGTGTACTTATAACAATTGCTTCTTTATTTTATCTGATTGTTGTATTGTAAACTTTAAAAAGAAGATATTAATCAAAATTTCGTATCTTTATGTTTGGTTCTTCAATATTTTAAATTAACTGTAATATTACCTGTTCCATAACATGTCTACATTTGTGAATTTGCCATTTCTGTTTTTAGTATCCTGAGGATGACAATATAACTTGTCGAAACGTTGATATTAACATAAGAGATTTCTGTGTTTTTTTTTCACTGGTCCTCTCCAATTATCTACCAATCATAAATTAAATAATGCCAAATTACACCCAAAATAACAACACAATAATAATTCTTCATTGAAATGAAGGGCTATCAATGCACAAGGGAAGAATTAACTATATATATAGTTCAAAGGAATCTATGTTAAATCTCCCAGGTAGTCTGACAACTTATATGGCTCTGATCGTACTAATGAGGAGGACACAAGCTGTTTGTATTGTTTGAAATTTCTAGTCAATTTAACGTTATTTGGTAGCTTGTTGAAAATTGCTATTGATGAGTAATATGAACCCTTCTCATAAATTCTGAGTCTATGTTTCGGAACTGCATAGTTAAAATTTCGGGTATGAGTTGATATCAAGTTATTAAATAATAAGTGATTTTTGAAAATAAACATTAATATTTCAAATATGTATAGACCTGTAATTGTTAAAATATTATTCTCTCTGAAAAGTCCCCTACATGAATCAGTCTTTTTTAAATCTTAACACTATTCTAAGAGCTTGTTTTTGTTTTATGAATACATCACTCCATCACTCATAACAGAGCTGCGGCCCCAGAAAATAATTCCAAATCTCAAAAGAGAATGAAAATTTGCATGGTAAACAACAAATATAACTTTCTGACTCACATATGTCTTTAGAACTCTCATGGAAAACAAAGCCCTACACAATTTTTACCCCGAGGCGAAGCTAAAGGGGTTATAGTCTCACGACAAAAAGTTGGTAACTGGCCCGATTTTAAAAATTCCAACGGATATCGATAAAATACATATGATTTCATCAGAGAAGTTTTGTTCCCAATTTTTTCCCAACGAAGAATAAAAAATTATAGCGTTTTTTTTAGGTAGGCATTACGGCATGCGCATGCGCCAAGGTCGATATGTACGAAGTCCTACAAAACATGCGTCGAAGTGGTCTGTGTGCGACGGTAACCAAGCGACGTTGGTAGCTTAAGCTTGATTCTGCGTCTGTGTCTGCTTCCCATCCATAGAGATATCTTATCAATTTGATTCATAATTTGCAGCAAAATGAGCCGGGATAGGATATTCAAATTCGACAGTCAAACAATGAATTTTTTTGCTAAATTTTCACGGATTTTATTCGTAATATCGACTTATTAATACATTTATTGCAATTTTCCTTCATTTCATTTGTAAAATCGACTTTCATTGTTATTTAATTTATATAATAGGTACATTCAAAAAATATTGACGACATGCACATGCGCCGAGGGGTTTTATCATTCCTAGTGCTACGCAGTAGGGTGTCCTTCATTTTTTATTTAGGTCTTCTATTTGTACATCCCACTGTAGGTTCTCATCCAGATGCAAACCTAGAAATTTCGTAGAAGCAGTAGCGCTAATCAACGTTCCATTTACAATTACTTCTTTCGGTGTTACCAGATTCGATCTTGTTGTTTTGAAGAATATAATATTTCTTTTCTGTACTAAGCACTAGCTTGTTCTTCAAGAACCAATTCATAACCTCATCTAGTGTGTTTTTGTGGCCGTTTAACAGTTCATGAAGACTATTTGTTCGTATGAGCAAATTTGTGTCATCAGCAAAACTTACTAGTGATCCAGAAGGTATTACCGATTTTTTTTAAATTGGATATATTGTTTATTTTATCATAATAAATACAAAAAAATCTTCAAAGTTTACAAAATCACAATAAATACAAAAAATCTTCAAAGTTTACAATATCATAAAAACTCATCATTATCCCCAGAACAGCAGGAATATACATCAGAAAGTGGTCCCAAATCGGCCAAGTTTGGTCGGCCTCGGGATCATAAAATAATTTTTTTTGACAGACGTGTGTTCACATAAACAACAAATAATTTAATTTTTTTTTTCAATGTCAATATAAAAGGGTGAAGTAACACTAGTCATTGAATTTTTTTATGGTGTCTCCTTCAGTTTATGGGTCAAGTTTTATCGATTTCGTGTCGTCCGACGGAACAGCGATCCACTCTGATCGAAATAATTCTGTTTCAGCAAGCTACTGAAGCTCGACTGCTGGCTTTGCAGAAGGAGAAAGAACTTCCACCTCCAGTTCAAAACACGGGCAATATATGGAACTCGCAGAACATTTCTTGGTCCGCCAATTCTTTGAACAACCCACAGTGGTCATCTAGTAATTGTAAGTATCGTTGTAACGTTCACTTCGAAAGACACAATTTATTTAAATTATCGCGAGTAGTTTCATATATTTCGAAATTATTACCGTTCCACATTTGTAGCGTTGTTTAGAATTCGAAATTTATCAGAATTATTGGCGATTTGAATTTCATCAGATACGCGGAAAAGCTAATTTATTCTAGAATTTAAAATTATTATACGATTTGACGTAGCGCGTCATATCAGAATTTCGAAATATTGCTGTTTCTTTTTATCATTAGTTTTGCATATTTCCATCTAAAGATTCTTTTGTTCAATTATACTGTACATTAATAGTCTTCCTAACCCTCTCGCTCACCTTGTCCTCAATTGAGGACAACCTACTTTGGATTTTTTCCTATGAAGTGCCGCTTGCTCTTACTTCTCTGTCACATTGTTCTCAGTTGTGGAGATCATATACTTCCAAATGAATATATGTGCTGCCATCTACAAGCTGATGGAAAAAAAATTCATTCATTTGAAATATAGGTTTCCGTAGGGTAGCTGTGACAGCAGTGCAGCGCTCTACTGTTTATTTTTTTGTTAGTTATATTCGTTAGACCACGTGTTTGAAAACTGTTTGTTCACGTTCACAATAAGTGTAGACTTGTTCCACAGTAATTGTGTTTGGTGATTTTTGTGCATATTGTAATCAGCGATTTTTGAAAGTGTGGTGTCCTAATTTGAGGACATTGTGAGCTAGCGGTAAACGCAACATCTATGTAAATATAACAGCACTTTTATTTTATTTCTGCAAAAGTTAAATTTTATACATTTTAGTACTTCGAAAATAGACCATTCATGAAATACCATACCCTGTAATGTTATTTTAATAAAACATATTAATATTTTACCCTCTGAACATATTTCTGAAAATTTTTTGTCTTCCATCAGCTCATGATGTCCTCAATTGGGGACATGTCATAGTGCCCATCAGCTCATGATGTCCTCAATTGGGGACATGTCATAGTGCCCAAACGGAGCATTTTGAAAATCTGAATTTAACATCAAAAATTTTCAAAAAATCATAAGTTGCATCACAGTAAATTTCAGATTTTTCGCTCCAATAGTTTTCATTCGTGACCGAGAGGGCTAAAGTGTTAAAATATTCAAAAATAAAATTATTTGCCGATGACGCATTGATATATTAAAAAAGCAAGGACATAGTGAAAGCTTGTGCCGTTTTAAACGAAGATTTAAAAAATATTGAAGAGTGGTTAAAGTTCTGTAAACTTAAACTAAACACAAAAAAGAGCAAAGCAATGGTTATTGGGAAAAAAAGTTTCTGGGCTCATTTAACGAACAAAATCTGGACATCAAAATTGAAAATGAATCTTTGGAGATAGTGGACGAAATTAAATATTTAGGAGTGGTAATTGATAGAAAGCTGAATTTTAAAATACATTTTTCAAACGTGACACAAAAAATTTCTATTAAAGTTAATTACCTATATAGCCCTCCCGCTCACCTTGTCCCCAATTGAGGACAAACTACTTTGGATTTTTTCCTATGAAGTGCCGCTTGCTCTTACTTCTCTGTCACATTGTTCTCAGTTGTGGACATCATATACTTCCAAATGAATATAATTATATGTGCTGCCATATACAAGCTGATGGAAAAAAATTCATTCATTTGAAATATAGGTTTCCGTCGGGTAGCTGTGACAGCAGTGTAGCGCTCTACTGTTTATTTTTTTTTGGTTATATTCGTTAGACCACGTGTTTGAAAACTGTTTGTTCACGTTCACAATAAGTGTATACTTGTTCCAAAGTAATTGTGTTTGGTGATTTTTGTGCATATTGTAATCAGCGATTTTTGAAAGTGTGGTGTCCTAATTTGAGGACATTGTGAGCTAGCGGTAAACGCAACATCTATGTAAATATAACAGCACTTTTATTTTATTTCTGCAAAAGTTAAATTTTATACATTTTAGTACTTCGAAAATGGACCATTCATGAAATACCATACCCTGTAATGTTATTTTAATAAAACATATTAATATTTTACCCTCTGAACATATTTCTGAAAATTTTTTGTCTTCCATCAGCTCATGATGTCCTCAATTGGGGACATGTCATAGTGCCCATCAGCTCATGATGTCCTCAATTGGGGACATGTCATAGTGCCCAAAGGGAGCATTTTGAAAATCTAAATTTAACATCAAAAATTTTCAAAAATCATAAGTTGCATCACAGTAAATTTCAGATTTTTCGCTCCAATAGTTTTCATTCGTGACCGAGAGGGCTAAAGTGTTAAAATATTCAAAAATAAAATTATTTGCCGATGACGCATTAATATATTTAAAAAGCAAGGACATAGTGAAAGCTTGTGCCGTTTTAAACGAAGATTTAAAAAATATTGAAGAGTGGTTAAAGTTCTGTAAACTTAAACTAAACACAAAAAAGAGCAAAGCAATGGTTATTGGGAAAAAAAGTTTCTGGGCTCATTTAACGAACAAAATCTGGACATCGAAATTGAAAATGAATCTTTGGAGATAGTGGACGAAATTAAATATTTAGGAGTGGTAATTGATAGAAAGCTGAATTTTAAAACATATTTTTCAAACGTGACAAAAAATTTCTATTAAAGTTAATTACCTATGTAGACTATCAGACAATCTAAACCTGGATACAAGAAAAAACTTATATAATATACTAATATTACCACATTAAACTATTGTTCCAGCCTGCTGTACTTTAGTAACAAATGTGTAATTGATAATTTTCAACTTCTCCAAAATAAAGCTATGAGAACGATATTAAGAGCCAACAGATACACACCAATTAAACACATGCCGTCGATCTTGGAATGGTTGAATGTTAAAAACCTTCTTAAATATAATGTACTGGTTTTGGTTTCAAAAATAAAGTATGGTATCCTTCCTGAAAACGTACTAAATATGTTCAAGCGAAACTGTGATACTCATGGCCACAATACAAGAAATAGAATGAACTTTCACCTGTCAGAGACAGCCGTGAAAAGACAAAACTCTTTATGTCATAAAGGTCTTCAAATGTTTAACGAGTTACCAATCAGTGTGAAGAATCAATCATCCCTAAACAAGTTTAAATCATCACTGAAAGAGTATTTATTATTTATTATTACTGGTATTAATTGAAATAAAACAGACTTTTAAATTTAATCTAGTATATTTTGGTTAAGTTCATCATAGTTTTTAAATATTTTATTTTTATGCTTTATTTGTGTCAGAAATGTGTGAATTTATGTAGCTTTATAAGCTAAATGAAAACCTTTGAATTGAATTGAATTCTTTAGTTAAACTCTCAGGCGAAGCCCCTTGAATGTGCTCAACTACTAAAGCGTTAGATGTGGTCAAACATTTTCGATGGCTTGTTTTGATCTTCCAACAGAAGTATATTGGTTTAATAAAGCAATTAACTACTGAGGATATATAGAATGTAGATCAATGGCGCATAGATCTATCCCATATCTTACGAAAATTTTAACTCAGAAAACGACATAATAAAACAAATATCAAACAACCATATCTATTGATCTATACTTGCTATAATTGTAATCAGTGTTTGAATCTATTCAATACTTAATAGATTCAAACATTGAATTCAATTATATAAAAACCCACATGCGCAATTAAACTATGTAACAAAATTCAGAATTTCTAAATTCAAACCCAAAACTCCTTCAAATGGTGTTTTTAGTTGTAAGACTATTACAATAATATTTTGAACGATAACGTAAAGAAAAAATCAACCACAGATATCTGGATTGTATGAAGTATTGAATGTCCAACAACATATTGAAACATTTAACATAACGTCTGTAAGTTGATCGATCATTAATATCAAAAGTAGCAATAAAAATACCAAACTATGTAAGGACATATTGAACTCTAATTCATATGAAATAAAGAATAAACGTTTAACCGGACTAAATAATGGTGCTGGTACATTAATCGATCATGTCATAACGCCCACGGATATGTCATGTAAAGTAGTCACCAATTCAACAGCAATATCTGACCACAAAAGTTTACATATAAATATCAACCTGTCAACAAACATCGATATTGTGAAATCAAATAAAATCACTTATAAAACTGATATTGAAAAGCTAAAAGAAACTGTTTCGGACACAGCTACATGATAAACCACCGAAAAGTATTGACGATATGATAAGACTTATAACTGAAGCTAAAACAGCATGCACAAGCAAAAAAAATTGATAATTAAAAACAATAACTGGTGGTATAATTCTAACATTCACAAAAACATATTGAGAAGAGATAATCTATATAAAAAAATGAAAAAGTATTCCTATAACCTCGCAATTCAGACAAACTATGAAATACAAAGAAAAAAAGTGAATAATCTAATAAGAGAACAAATATTTTAGTGAAAAATTAAATGGAGTGTGAAATAATACAAAAAAATTATGGTCAATAATAAATACCATGCTACCAATAAGGAGTAAAACAGAAACTAAATTGACACAATTAGTATACAAAGGAAAAACATACACCAAAACAAAACAAAAAGCTAATTTTCTCAACAGATATTTCACCCATGCAGCTGAACAAATAAAAAAGAAAATAATAAACAAAAATACAACAAAATTTGAAGAAATCAAAAAAGACCAGTCACTCTATGTAGGAGGCTGTAGTGAAAAAGAACTCACTAGCATAGTGATGTCCTTGAAGAGAAATATCTCGCCAGGTCCAGACAATATAAGTACAAGAGAGTAGATCTACAGAAAGCATTCGATACAATCAACATCTCTACACTACTAACAAAATTAAAGAAAATAGGAATACAAGGAAATGCTTTCAAACTGTTTCAGTCCTTCCTAACTGATAGAAGACAACATGTGGTTATTGAGGGTACAAAAAGTAACCAACAAAAAATCAGAACTGGAGTTCCTCAGGGCACAGTACTTGGACCACTACTTTACCTAATATATGTAGAAAATATAACCAAATCAGGATTGCTGGGAAAATTCTTCATGTTTGCGGACGATACAGTAATTATATATAATGCAGACAATTTGAAATCTTTGGAGGAAATGGTCAATGAGGACATGCAGAAATTTAGTGATTGGCTGATTTCTAATAAACTAGTAATAAATGAAGAAAAAACAGTATACATCCTATTCAGAAATAGAACTACCAGAAATAGTAACATCCATCCACAATTGGTTATTAATGGTAGGACGCTTAGGCAGGTGAAAAAACAAAATACTTGGGATTAATCATAGAAGACTCATTAACGTGGAATTCACATGTGGACATGATTATGGATAAACTCTCACCATTGGTGGCAAAGCTCCGGCATATAAAGCCATATCTTGATAAACAGTCAAGCAAAAATATATACTATGTCTACTTCCAATAGGTGTTCAGTTATTTGTCGGTAATATGGTCCAACACAACAAAATTCAATCTTAATAGACTACAGAGATTACAAAATAAAGTAATAAAACGACTCCATAATCTTTCGTATGATTATCCAACGAAGGAATTATATGAATGATATCAATATATGAAGATAGAGAAACTAGTTAAGTTTCAACAGTGTAAATTAATTTTCAAATTAGAAAACAACCATTTAAAGAGTCAGAGTCTATTACAAAGAGTTCAAAGCATTACCAACCGCGAAACAAGGCAAAACAATTCATATTACCTACATAGAACGAAAACAGAATGTCGTAGGAAGAGTCCTATCTATGCCAGTCTAATAACTTTCAATAGCATGCCATACCATATAAGAAGTTCAATAAAATGTAAATTTCATAATTTTAAAAATGTAATTGTAAGTCAACTATAGTAACAACAAATTGTTGAATATTAGTTGTATTCTTAAATAAATAAATAAATTCATATTTGATAAAGGTGTGACATTTGGAAACAGTCATTGTATCTATTATATATTGAATAAAAGTACAAATTGGGCAAACCATTTCGCATATCTCGATGAAAATTAATTTCTTCAAATAGAATCCTCGATCCGTGCCATATATCCGTTATTTTATCTTTCAGCCACAGGTTTGTGGGAAGATGCTCCTGCGAAATCTACCAACAACAAACCGTCCACAAATTCCAAAGGCAATACTGCTACGGGAAAAGCTCAGCAACAGAACAGCCAGCAGCCTCAGCAGCAATCTCAAAAGTCGAAGACTAAGAGTAAAAAGGAGGATTCCAATAGTTCTAAGAATGGTTCGGCGGATGACTTTACCAATTGGTGCTCCAAGACTTTAGCTAATATAACCAGTGAAATCGATAGTAAGTATAATTTGTAGAATTTCAGCAGATTATATAAAGGGTTGTTCAGAAAAACTCAAATTTGAGTGTCAGCAGCACTTGATGAAATATGAAGAAAAACAGTATGAAGAGAAAAATGTTCAGGACGGGGCATAGCAAAAAGGGAAACGTTAATTTAGCAACAAAGGCACAAAAACTACGCCTCCTACATGAAATTTGAAGAAGAACAGATGCTAAGCAAATCGAATGAAGAATTGCAAAAAATAAAAAAAAATACCCAATGACGGTATGATATGTATGACAACATTTAAATATTAGCTTTCTTCTGAGTCTCTAGTATGAAGCAGTCAAGTTAAATCTTGTCCAATATTGATACATGTAATTAAAATTTCCTATTCGCTATCTTCCATATTTTGTAGGATATCTAGCAAATTGTGTTTTTAATACCTACTTTTATCACCCTGTATTACCTAAACGGTGTGACCGTAGCTTTCTTCGCATTTCATCCAGAACTATTTGCTCTCAAATTTAAGTACGGTTGCGGGCATAAAATTTTGGCCACCCAAATTTCTGTCAATCACAGAAAATGAGGCGTATGGCATGCTTTATTGTCATTATGACGTTTACAATTCGAAATTATAATTTAATTTCTGTCAAATTGACTTTTGAAAGACTGAAATTACAATCCAGGTTACTGTCAAAGTGACAATAAATATGACAAAAGTTTAAAGTAAGGTTACAATATCCTTAAGCCAGATTCACATCTTACATTAATTAAATGTCTAGAAGTGGCCAAAATTTTATGCTCGCAATTGTACATATTTATGAAACACCCTTTATATTATATTAGGCCAAGCTACAGAGATTTAGAGTGAGCATTTCGTGCAAAAAGTGTTAGATGAAAACCAGCTCCGCCATTGTGTGGTAAATAGTTCCACATGATATAGTGATATGTTTTTCACTCGACTTTATTATTTATGTCTTTGTTATTAACAATTTTATGCAAAAAATCGAAAAGACGAAAAAAATGAGAGGTCTGACGACTCGATCAGACCCTTAGTCTAAGGGAAAATTGGAAAAAACCGTCCAAAATGCAGTTTTATCAAAAGTTCATAAGTCGGTTATTTTTTGAGTTGTAGCGTAGATCCTCAGGCCAGTATTAGCTATTGATATGAACTTCATTTTTGCGAAGATCAGGAACTGCCCGATGCATAGTTTTTGATCTGTGGCCATTTGATTATGTTACTATGCAATTTTCCAGCAGACCTGAATGCGACAGGTATGGTCCGATTTCAATTTACTAAAAAGATTTTGAAAGTAGAATTCTCATAGTTCAAAACGTTCATCTTGGTTTTTCATAAAAACGCTGAGAAATATGTTAAAAATAAAGCTGAACATGACAAAAAACGGCCGAGCGCGTGAGAGTAGTTGAAGAGTGGGGGTTTACAATTATTATCTGACAACGTTTAGAAATTACTGTCATGTTCAAAATGCCTACGCTTTCGAATGTCATACTTCTCCTTGCCTGCTGCTCTACCCCCACTCATCAACTACTCTCACGCGCTCGGCCGTTTTTCGTCATGTTCAGCTTTATTTTTAACATATTTCTCAGCGTTTTTATGGAAAACCAAGATGAACGTTTTGAACTATGAAAATTCTACTTTCAAAATCTTTTTAGTAAATTGAAATCGGACCATACCTGTCGCATTCAGGTCTGCTGGAAAATTGCATAATAACATAATCAAATGGCCACAGATCAAAAACTGTGCATCGGACAGTTCCTGATCTTCGCAAAAATGAAGTTCATATCAATAGCTAATACTGGCCGGAGGATCTACGCTACAACTCAGAAAATAACCGAGTTATGAACTTTTGAAAAAACTGCATTTTGGCCGGTTTTTTCCAATTTTCCCTTAGACTAAGGGTCTGATCGAGTCGTCCGACCTCTCATTTTTTTCGTCTTTTCATTTTCTACAATAAGTCTATTGACACCATCACGATTAAACTGATAATTTCAATTTTATAAGCAAAAAGCGATTTTTTGCATAAAATTGTTAAAAACAAAGACATAAATAATAAAGTCGAGTGAAAAACATATCACTATATCATGTGGAACTATTTTACACACAATCGCGGAGCTGGTTTTCTTCTAACACTTTTTACATGAAAAAATCTCTGTAGCTTGGCCTATATCTAGTATAATCATAATAACCTATATTTCAACTTGAAATGTCTCACATCGTTAGATTTAATTAACAATTTTGAATGAAACATGTCCCAAAGAAAATATGAAAGGTACGAAAAAGACTGATTAATTCGTTTTTTTCTTCAGTTCCTACTTTCGTTACTTTTCTACGCGACATTGAATCGGCGCTCGACGTTCGAGAATACTGCAAAGCGTATCTGGGCGACAGTGCGCAGACTCAGCAATTCGCCACCAATTTCCTAGAGAAACGACGTTCCTTCAAGCCCAAAAGTCAAGCGCCCAAGGACGACATGTGTTCGCCGGCCCCCGCCATCACGCCCTCGTCGATACACAGTAACGATTTTCAAGAAGTTAAGGTGAGTGTTTCATGCTGAAATTATTCGGGTGGATCGACCCTGATTAGTTGTAAATTAATATGAAAATTTTGCATTCATAACACAATGTTCCTTTATAATTTATTTATTTTTCACTATATACTATCATTAGTCCAAGAGCCAGCGACGATCAGACCTTCGTTATTTTATAAAACCTGAAACTTTCTCTGAGTATTTGCCTAATATAGGTAAAAACAATCCCCGATTACGAAGTTTGGAAAACGGTGGCTTTGGATGGTAATAGGTAGCTGTAGAAGCTATTTTATGATTTTATCCTTATCAAATAATATATTATTGTTATCAAATATTTTTAAAATGAGTTCGATTCAAAATGCGCTAAATGAAGTTTTTTTTTCAGGGTAAAAACAAGAAGAATAAGAAAAACAAAATGTTGAAAGTGGACAATAGAATTCTAGGATTTAATGTGACTTCTGCTCCGGACCGAATAAATGTGGGTGATAGAGATTATGGTGATAATTCATAAATGAAACACGTTTTGTTCAAAAGAATCACCGAGAAAAAATTGTTAAAGTTGTACCTTTATATATACATATATTTCATTTTAAAAAAAACCTTGTTTACTTTTTGCTTATTTATGTCTAATTACAATCTTGTTTTAATAGTTCACTGTTTAAATATTAATTTTATATAAATATGTTTTTATTTATAGGCATTTGATTGATGGCCAGGGGATGGAAGGGCCGACGATTATTTTGCAAATCGGAACAACAAGAGAATATGCCATTTTTCGAGACTAAATACAGTATATTTTTATTAAAAATTGATTTTTTCGTTTATAGTTCTCTGAAAACACCTTATTAGAATTCTTAACCTGTAAAATATGAGTATATTTAAAAAAAAAATTGAAATTTATTTTACTGCAGTGTATTTTCTAAAGCCTGAAATTAATTAGCTCCTACAAAGTTCAATATTTTATTAAAATACTACAAACTGGTTATTCGCTGTAGTAGTTACAATGCTTGGTAGTTCAATTCAAATACAATTTGTCACAGAACTGAATAATTAATTCTATGTTCACTTTAAGTTAATTGTCACATTGTTCTTTTCAATAACAAATCGCGTTTTAGATGAAATAATCTCAATATCGCGATATTCTAATTTGTTCAATATTTCCTGTTGATACAGCATTGCAAATACGTTCGCTCACTTTGAGTAACTTAATAATATTCATGTAAAGGAATGGCAACTGGATTGAAGAAGTGACAGTCGACGTAGTTTTTAACGCCGTTGCAAGACGTCAGTTCTAAAATGGCGGATCCTGAATTAAACGTAGACAGCTTAATCCAGAGACTTTTAGAAGGTAAATGAAATGATTTAATAGTAAGTCAATATTTGGATTTGAATATTAGCTCCGATAAATTGTACCCTTTGTTTAAAAATTCAGTGTTCTATTGCATGTGAAATTACCCAATTAGAATTTATTACACGTATTGTGTACTGTCAATTATAAAGGTACTTCTTAATTTTTATTCGATTATCGTAGGATTATGTTTGATAAATGTTCTCTTCTGATATTTTTACTTGTACATAATTTATTTTAATTAGAAAATTGGGCATTATTTTGTATATAACATTGCTTCCACACAAATATCGATTTTTAATGTATACATACAGTAGTGTTTATTTTTGTGCTGCCTACCATCATCCTGTGTGGTATCTAAAGGGTATAGCAACCAACGTGCCTTGCAGGAGAACGGAGACGTTAAGAAGAAGTCTAAATTCAAAGATTTATTTGTTTCAAGCGAATGTAAGGGAACACAATTTAGTAGCGCTTAATATTTGAAAGAGCTTACGCATATTTTCATTTTGCCGCCAGGTAGAAATTTTTTTTTGAATAGATAGTATGAGCTTATATTGGGGCTGACTATTTGATTCATGCATAATTTTTAGTTCTTATATAGCCGAGCATAAATATAGGCCAATGTAATTGTATGTGATAAATTTTAATAAGGTTATTGATGTAATGGCACATGATTGTCTGTTCTTAGAAACTCCTTAATTTGAATATACATAATCAGAATATATTTTCATTATTAGCATATATATGTAGGACAAGAAACTGGATAAATGGGATTATTGATTGTATCCATTCAATTATCACGGCTTTCTAAAATTATTTAATTATTTATTTTATTCTTCGTGGTAATATTCATTATGAAAATAATTATGTTATATATCTAAGTTATAGACAAAAACCTGAAAATTTATTTCAGTTCAGTTAGAAGTCATTCAAAATGCAAAAATTATTAATAAGTAATCATAAATAATGGTTGTTAATGGTTCTGGTTTTGTGTTGAGTAATTCTCTTTTTTCAGTAAGAGGATGCAGGCCAGGGAAGTCTGTTCATATGACTGAGTCTGAAGTACGTGGATTATGTCTCAAGTCAAGAGAAATTTTTCTTCAGCAACCTATACTTCTGGAGCTTGAGGCACCACTGAAAATATGTGGTAAGTTTCAACAAATCTGCCATTCAAAACGAATTATGTTTTTTTAGAGCGAATTACGTAATACAGAAGGACAAAACGTATGAGAAAATCATAATTTCTGCTATTTATGAAAAATTTTACCCTTCAAGCATCATTAAAAACATTGCACAATATCTTAACTTAGCAAAAGATGAACTTGCATTGAATGTTTTTGAGTAAAACAATAATAGTGTTGATCAAACGTGAGATCCATAACTTCAGCTCAATGTATATTCTTCAAATTCTATTATCTCTAATAACTCGATCAGAATTTCCTGGAAAGGTTCTTATAAGACAAGCATTTTTATTTAGTTCTTAACACTTTGTTTTTGTTCATGTTGATAAATTTTCAAGGAAATGAATTTAACAACCAATTGAAGTTCACTTATTTCCACCATATTGAATGACTAAATATTTGCTTTTTTCACAATTTTCGATTTTGTTTCACTTTATATATTCCTTTTTTAAGGGGACATCCATGGACAGTACACCGACCTTTTGCGGCTCTTTGAATATGGCGGCTTTCCTCCCGAGGCAAACTACCTATTTCTAGGCGACTATGTTGACCGTGGCAAGCAATCTCTGGAAACCATATGTCTATTACTAGCCTACAAGATCAAATATCCAGAGAATTTTTTCCTGTTGAGGGGCAATCATGAGTGTGCTTCTATTAATAGAATTTATGGTTTTTACGATGAATGTAAGTGTCTGAATATAGTTTTATCAGTTTGCAAACCAAATAATCATTTTGAATATAAACATACAAGCATTCATTAGCGGCTGTTTGAGAACGAAGCAACTAGTTTCAAATAATTCCTGTTTTAAAGAGACAAGTTGAAGTTTATCAACAGTTACATAAAAGTCGAAACAACTACAAAAAAACGTAAAATACTTGCGACACAAAAAAATTTTCATTCTCTTTTGCGACTTTCTTAATACGAACTTGAGAATTTTTAAACTATAGTGTTTTTTATGGGAATAACTTTTAAAGTTCAATATAGCAATTTAATATTGGTTTTTGTTTTGAATCATATGCGGGTTATATTGTATCATTATTGCAATTTTGCAATGAAGGTTCGTGAAATAGAAACTCCAGCAAGTATGTGTAATACAAACTTTTTTTTTTCAAGTATTTACTTTTTTAGAATATGTTCAATGTACATGAGATTCGAGTGTTTACCATTTACATACGTTACAGAGACAATAGTAAAATCATATAGTCAGCATTAAAAGATTTTCGAAAAAGAGAAAAATCGAAGTGCGAAAAAGAAGTAAATTACGTCCCCTAACGGCGCACGTTTATTTTTATTGGTTTATTTATGAGAAAAAGTAGTCCTACAGGTTAATCTCACATCCCACTCCTTCCTATGAATTTCAAGTTTTGTAGGATTTCTTATCACAAGTGAAAATATAATTTTTGAAGATCGTTATCCATTTAGTTACTTTTTATAAATATTTGCATTGAATGAAGAATTCGTTATCAATTTTGGTAACAATATGTTAAATATGGAAAAGTGATGGAATATTCAATACAATTAAATAGAACTAATATATGAATTTTTGGTGATTTGTTGCTGCGCCTTAAATAATAATCGAAGAAGGCTATGGATTCGAGGGATCAATTATCCATATGATACTGATTATGGTTTTTCTAATTAATCAGGGCCTCATTTTGATTAAATTGTTCGTGAAATCGCAGTTGTAGATAAAATCAATTATATTGTCTACATTAGAGATTAGCAACTTCAGATAATTTGATAGGTAACTTCCTGAGATTAAGATTTGATATTCAAGAAAATAAAATTACTTTAGTGAGATAATACTTAATATATATACAGGGTGTCCCACCGGGAAAGAACGCGATCTCTATATGAAAAACTACACATAGGAAACTGTTGAAAATTTGACAGTATACTAATGTTGATAGGGGCAACTCGACTAAAATATTTTCAAGATGGTGGCACTTCCGGTTATACCGGAAGTAGATACCAACTTGCTTATTTTAAATTGGATACCCTATATATTAATACATTTTTAGATTCTACGCAAGATTCTAGGCAGATTTTATGCATTATGTCCTATACCTAAGTCTAAGCGTTTTGGACATATTTAAGTTTTTATGTCAAAAATGACGATTGCAAGCCCTAATATAATTATCAATTGTTCCTATAAGGATTCCAGTATTACTTACTTTGTGGTGAGTTCCTTATTGAAAAAGACTTGCTTTAATAGATTTTGTATAGTATTTGGAGAACTAATCATACAGGGTGTTCGAAAAAAAAGATCTAAGATGAGATTGAGAAAACTGACAAAAATCAATTTTTTCAAATGGAAACCCTCCATTTTTCTTATTTTGTAGTATTTAGCATTTGAAAAGAAGGTAACTTTGTATGAAGTTATCTATACCTAAAATTTGAAGTTTTCGAAATATTGCCAATTTAATATTTTTATATAGCGATTTTGCATTTAATCGTTAAACAATTAGATCTAAGATAGCCACGATCGTATTTGACATTTCAAATCATCGTACCCCGGTTAAATGAT
>JARQZK010005055.1:930000-942500 GCA_030704885.1 Cynegetis impunctata
AGATATATACATTATCAATTTCAATATTGTTGATGAAAAAAATTAACTAAAGAAACGATATTCTTGAATACAGTGAAAATAGCAACGAATTATAAGAATGGCCTTAAAACACGATATCAACATCCTTGCAAAACCTGGACGTCCTGGAAATCTCAGGGAAATTTTTTGTTGTTGAGATATCCTTGAATTCTCAGGGAATTTTTTCAACTTTTACCAGTTTTTTCCAAATTTACTTTCTGCAAATGTAAAACTAGTACCGTAAAACCAGCCAACTTTGCCCAGCAAAATCAGAATTTTTCAATATATCTTTCTTAATGAAATGCTAAAACACATTCTACATGAATATGGAGAACAACCTAAATGATGGAAATGATTCTTAATCATCGCTTTATTTATAGCATTTTCCATGTACTAGGAAAAAATATTAATTTAGGGGTGGGCAAAGTTACCTGTCAATCTTATAAATTTAACCGGCTGTGAGAATTCCCTTTTGGAGACAATTTGGCAAACGTTAATCAAACTTTGCCCGCCAATTAAGTTCATAAAAAGGTTTGGCATGAAGCAGACGTTGAAATTATATTGAAAAAAAAAACAATATGTTAGAAAGTATTTTTATTTATATCAAAATCTTCCATTTTGTCGTCAAAATGGCAACAAAAACATAACTTCTTCAAACTAAATATTATTCTATAAAAAAATTAGGTTTTTTTCTTAGTAATCTATCAGGTAATTAATATAATCATATAAGTAGATACAATAAGATATTATATTTCAGTATTCAAAATAATACAGATCCTTAAAGTTAAAAAAGGAACATCAACAAAAATCAAAATAAATTATATGGTTGGAGGTTTTCGTTAAAAAAATAGTAGCCTCTCCTACTTTCAGTAGGGGCTCCTAGGCGTTCTACAATATTTAGAAATGTCACGTCTGAAATGCCATTAATATCTGGAAATTTGGAACTTTTTCCAGCCTTCCTTAGAAATTTCACAGTAAAATTGTCATCAATCTGAGAGACTTCCAAAATTGTTCCTATAAAGTGCCTTATAGAGTTTTTTCTAGGAAATTGCACCACTATATATGTCCCAGGATTTAGTACTGTACCATAAAGTCATGATTTGCATTAAACCATGCAAATTATATAAGGAATACAAAAATTTTTTTGACCTAAAATGTCTGGCAACATTGCTCATATACTTTTGTTTACTAATACAATACCTTGGGCAGTGTAACCTAAAAACAATTACTGCATTGTGAGAATCACATATCCACCTTCCCGCAATCTTAATTTTATCATCATCATAAACTTAGTAGACATTGAGCACTGATGCTTAGCTTTTCACCCTAAAAATACTAAAATTCAATCAAAATTTCCTTACCTGTTTATTCACAGCAACCCACCTACCAAGCGTTTTGGACGATAATAACGGAAAACAAGAACCTCGCTCGGCATAACGGCCAAGCGGTGTTGTTTCACAACGTTGCCAAATTAAAAATTATCCATGTTTTTATATCCCCTACATTGGGCAAAGTTGGAGCCTTTGGGCAAAGTTGGCAGGTTTTATGTTAATTGCAATAGAAAAAAATTGTCAAATATATTTCCAGAAATAATAATAAATACTGATAAATTGTTATGTAAAGTCAAATTGTCTGACAGCACTTGCACATGACGCAAGTTCTTTCAGAAACTCTCTTGGTAAGAAGATGTATTAAACTCGTGTGTCTGAGACATGGACAGAAAAAAAAATGATGATAGGATTGGTTCATGGTAGGAAAATCGTATCACCTGGAAAATTAATAAAATCACCTAGAATATCCTGAAATTCTCCGGCAATTTTAGATCCCGACTTGAGTATACACTGTAAGAGTATTAAACCAGAAATAAATAGTCGAAAAATACTTTTTCTAGTGATTATTTAGGTTTGTTTTCAGTTTATTTCTTTTTTTTTGTATATTTCATACAGGAGAAGCCCACTGATTACTATAGTGAAGAACTACGGAAATTCTGTACATAACGTGCATTTTGCATCGGATCTTTTTTTTCACACATTCTTATGCATTTATCTCTATTTTATTTCGACAGAGAATAAACCCAATATAATTTTGGTAAAAAAATGTTGAAGGACCTTGGTCCATGACCTTTTGGAAATCTTTCAATAAAGAACATTTTGATTTGATATTTTTCAGTAATTTATTGAAGTTGTACTTTACATTACATTAGAGATGTTATCTTTATTGTCTAATCCTTTGTTAGATAAAGATTATTCGAGCGATATAGTGACTCATAAATTGTTTGTTGTTAACGATTAAAGATAATATTCAAAATATAAGCTCTCCTTTAAAAATTCATACAATAGGCATTTCTTTATTAGTATTTAGGAATGATTATTCGATTTGAATGTTTCGAGTGTTTAGATCGATATCAGTAGAAGAGTGTACTGAAAAAAGGAAAACATATATGTCGAGTAAATATAGCTTGATTTATAATTTTGAACAATGTTCTACCAGGTGTTCAGCGAGTATTTAATTATCGTTATTGATACGTATTTATTAAATACTTAACTGAACGATTCGAATTTTTGCCAAGTTGACGGGAAATTCTCTAGGATAATTCCGTGTCCGTTTTTTCAGGATTGCTTTGCGACCTGCTGTGGTCTGATCCCGACAAGGACGTCAGCGGATGGGGCGAGAACGATCGCGGCGTCTCCTTCACGTTCGGCGCCGACGTCGTCAGCAAATTCCTGAATCGGCACGACCTGGACCTGATCTGTCGCGCCCACCAGGTCGTCGAGGACGGCTACGAGTTCTTCGCCAAGCGGCAATTGGTCACGCTCTTCTCCGCGCCCAACTATTGCGGGGAGTTCGACAACGCCGGCGGGATGATGAGCGTCGACGAGACGCTGATGTGCTCGTTCCAGGTGAGAAACGTCGATCTGTTAATATCGATGATATAGTGTCCGGCGAGAATTGGCGTTCACGTCATCAATTGTATATGACGTCGATCGGGAACAGTGGTGCCAGACGTGATAAATAATCTTCAATCTAATTAGCCGACCCAATTTCCGACAAAAATGAGATATATACGTTATTTCGGCGACTGTCAAAGTCGAAGTAGGTCGAGAAGGTAACAAAACATTGCAAATTTTGATACGATACGATTTGATATGTTATGGACATAATATTTATCGAAATGGATGATCCGGACACTATCACCATATAACAACTCTTTCAGAAAATTACTTGCTATTGGTATTGGTAGGTTTGGATGGTGACCGATGCGCTGCGATCTTATTAGATCTATTGTGCCCCATCTTCTTCTGCTTCTCGATGTGTTCTCGTTTTACAGCAGCCCCTCAACCCTCAATACCTTCAGGAATTTGAGGATTTTAAGGGGGTCTGTTCGTGGTATTTCTTCTACAGTCAGCTGGTATGATCCCAGTGTGTTCAGTCTTTCATGGTGCACAGCATAGCACTCCATCAGTATATGGTGAGGTGTTTCTGGACGTTCCTTGCAGAATCTGCAGGTGCTGTCCCCCTCTAAACCTAACTTCCTTAGGTGTTCTTTGAGTCTGCAATGCCCCGTAAGAAATCCTGTGATTGTCTTTAGACTAGTTTTGCTGAGGTTAATCAGTGTCTTCGATCTTGCTCGGTTGAACTTTCCGAGGAGATCTTTGGCTTGCCTCAGTCCTGGAAGTCTTTGCCAGTATGTTGCTCTCATTGCTTCTTCAGCTTTACGACAAATATGAATTTTGACGATTTCGAATTTTATTTAATTGGGTAGGCAGTATTGCGTCGTTATTTGTGCATATCTGTGACGTGCACGTCAATTCTCGCTGGACAGACTATACTGACTTTATTCATGCTTATAAAAAAGAATTTTAGAAATAAGTATAAAAGGTACCAAGCAACCACCAAACTACAAATTTAGGTACAACATTCTAAATAGTAACATTCACATCTAAGAATTTCTGTTCACTATAGAATGCCTCTTAGAACAAATATTTTTTGTTTCAACTGACGAACTATCTCTCTGTTAAAAATTTAATATGCTCAGGAAGTTTATTGAAACATTTTGGTCCAAAATAAGTACATATACATGACGTCTTCAATCTCAGATAATCCAAACTTATATATTATTCTTATCTCTAGTGTTATGACAATGATTATGATATAGAGTTTATATTTCTCTGGGTTTTTCCTAACATAAGACCGACAACCTAAAATATAAAATAGAATAATGAATTTTAAATATGTCGATCATAATTCACATATTTTGCCAATAAATTTTTCAATAATTTGTTTTATATATTTTGTTTTTTTGTTTCCTATTAAAACATTTTTTTTTTTTAGATCTTGAAACCATCTGAGAAGAAAGCTAAGTACCAGTACCAAGGCGTTAATTCTGGCAGGCCCGCCACTCCCCAAAAAAATAATAACAATAAAAAGAAATAGATTCACCATTAAATCAAAAAAATCTTAATTTTTCTAACGTATTTTTCGTTGTAGTGAGTTTTGTTATAACCCTCCCTTGTGTAAAGAGTACGAGTATTATATGATTTAATTTTTGTGATTTTTTATAGAAACGATTATATATTCGCTTTTGTAACGTTTTGTATTTTGTATATAGTTTAACTTATAATTTATTTATTTTTAGGGGACAAAAACATTGCATTTCGTAAAATTATTTATCAGTTTGTATTTAGTAGATTGCCAGTGAATTGCTGTTATATATTGGAAATTGAGTTTCTAGCACCAAATTTGTCGGAATCAACTATTGTCACTACTAACTTGCTACGTTTAATATGTTTTAGAGAGTTGTTGATTATTTTCAATGTCTCGAGAATTTTGGAAACAAGAGGTTCAATTTTTGTTAAACGTATTTCATGGAACAATTGGAGGTGATGAAAGCTATGATCTTATAAAAATTCCATCCCAAACTGATGTAATGATGCTATTGCATGTAGCAATAAAATTTTCAAATGGAATCGAATTGTATGTTCAATAGTTTTTAAATTTGCCTTCTAAATGGGACGAAATTTTAATAGAATTTGAACAAATTCAAACACATTTTTTTGTTGTGCGCAATGGCGATATTGTTTTGAAATTTTATAAATATCAGTGTGAGATTCTCACTTCATCATACATTACAGATTCAAATAAATTTATATTATTACTCTTTGCATTCTTTATTTTGCTTTTCCTATGAAAATAATCCTTCATCGATTAATATATATTAATATATATATATATATATATATATATATATATATATATATATATATATATATATATATATATATATATATATATATATATATTTTTTTTTTCGTAATATTTTCTTGGTGTTAGGTCACATTAAATGATGCATTTCAGTTGTCGTGCAAATGATTGTTTATTGACGTTTCGACCATTTTATGGCCTTTTTCAAAATCTATAAACCTTAACGTAGATAATCAACAAATTAAACATAGAGAACAAAACATTTTTATTACACATACTTATCACAATCAACGGCGTTGCTAGGTCAGTTATTTCTTAATAAATAACTGACCTAGCAACGCCGTTGACCGTGATAAGTATGTGTAATAAAAATGTTTTGTTCTCTATGTTTCATTTTAATTTGTTGATTATCTACGTTAAGGTTTATAGATTTTGAAAAAGGCATTAAAATGGTCGAAACGTCAATAAACAATCATTTGCACGACAACTGAAATGCATCATTTAATGTGACCTAACACCAAGAAAATATTACGAAAAAATATATATTAGGCCAAAGAAAAACCAAACCTAAAAAATATATATATATATATATATATATATATATATATATATATATATATATATATATATATATATATTAGTTGCAGCTGCAGCTGGAAGAAGTAGAAAGTAACACCGTCATTGAAGTGGATAAAAACCATAGAAATCTTAATATATATCTGTACATGATAATGATATGTATGTTACTATCTCTGTACATGTTGGAGTTTTATCTCCTGTTGGTTTTTAGTATTTATTTTTCTTGTAGTGTTCTTATGATGTTTATTTTATAGCTAATTTACGTGATAACCAGGTAGGTTAAGAGTAGCTTTAAGCTAATCTTCGCCTGCCTGGGCAAATGTGTATACACATTTGTGAAATAAAGTCATTTAATTATTATTATATCTATGATAAAAGCTTATAAAACTCTGTGATTAGTCAAAAGAGTTGACCAGGAAGAAGAAGAAGATGACAGATAGTAGCGATGAAATAAAAAATTTCTTTTTCTTCCGATGGATACATTTGAAAATATATTAAAAGTGAGGTTAAACTGGAACACGTAGTAGTAAATTAGTACATTGAATTGTTAGTATTCTTTAAAATTTTGTTCTTTTTGAACTAGAGGTAAAGATCTCGTATCATAAGCTTGACCTTGAAGATGGATTCAAAACCTTCTGTGTTGGTTTTGAGTAGTACTACAACTAAACCAAAATCCTTGATAAAATTGATAACGAAAACAAATACTGTAGAAGAAGATACTTCAGGAATTGTGAGACAGAATTGGAGTATTGTTACAAAGTATTATACTGCTGAAATAAGCTTCCTAGGTTTGGAAAAGGATTGTGAAAGAACTGAGGACTTTAATGATAAAGTTGAAGGATTGATTATACACTTGGATACTAATAAAAGTACAGGTCTGAATGACTTGAAAACTTGGGAAAATATTGAAAATGACTGTGACCCAGACATTAAATTGTTAATTGCAAATTATTGTGACGATGAAACGAAAATCTCAAGGACCAAAGCAGTAGAATGGTGCATCAAACGCGGATTTGAGTTCATTGAGTTGTATCCTACTGAGTCAAATAACACTGAACAAGAACTAGAATTTCAAGAGAAGGTAGGAGTAGATAGAATCGTAGAGGCATTACACTCACATACATGGTCAAATCTAGATTTGAAATCACCTCATAAAAATAAGGTTCTGAAAAATACAGTTGTGGAAAAACCTGACATGATGCAAAAGATTGAAAGTGTCGATAGCAACAATATAGAAGATAATTTAGATGATTTTACTGAACTATTCTCCCAACTGCATACAATGAGAGAGAGTTTGAGCTCCTTACCAGCAAATCAAAGAAAACAATGTGCAGAGCAAATGGTTACAGCATTTTGGAAGGCAATTGGAGGAGATGAGGAAGAAGTATCTGATTTATAGTAGTGTCATTGAATTAACTAAAAGTGCAGACTTTATTTCAGTATTATTTTGAGGACTGAATGATCTTTTAGAAGAAATGCATAAGTACGTTAACAAATCAACTGTTTTAATGCTAGATCAAAAAGCCTAGTCAAGTTTATTGTAATTTTATGATATGGATGTAGCATCTTGCAGATGTGCTGTTTAGCTCATAATCGATGGATATTTTAGAAAGTGTCAATTTGCCGATCATGAGAATATTCATATGACGATCGATCATCTTTGTTTTGAGGTCTATATATCTAACATATTTCAAGTGACACTGTCTTCACAGTTTTTTAAAAAATCTCTCCCTTTTATGTTAAATTGAAACAATGAATGAATATAATTTGTTATTTTTACATTATCAAATTTTTTTGAATCCTACAGAAAGATGTCTCATATTATTTAGTTTTATGGTGTGAAATTGTTCAAATAAATATATATATATATATATATATATATATATATATATATATATATATATAATGTATATATAATCATAATATACATAAAGTTGTTACCCTTTCATCATGAATAGAAAATGTACAAAATATATAAAAAAAATTTTAAATGTTTAAAGTGTTCAGTGATTCCTCATTCCATTCATTATTAAAATATTTTGTACACAAATACTTACTTCAAATTGCATAAGACTTATTTTTTGTTGCTTTTAATATAAAACTGATCCATAAAAATAATGAAACAGTAAAGACTGGATTGATAAGGCTGATACCTAAAGTGACTGTAGACGTCCTGTTTTGATTGAAGATTAATTGCCTCTGTGTATTGAAGTTTTTAGAATTCCAATGATATTTTGAATTAATTATGGAAAAAATATTTTCCCATATTCTTTTTATATTTATAAATTGATTTGAATTCTATGAGCAAACTTATCTATAACCCATAAAAATTTCAGAATTGGATAAATTTCACATACTCAAAAGGTTTCATCAATATCTCCAATTAAAGTAATCTGTTTCATCGTTGAAAACATTTATTTTCTTTTAACTCAATTTGAGGAAAAATAAAACAATATGAAAGATTGTGTTCACATCTAGTAAAATTGTGATTTGAGAAAAACCACGTCAAATGAGTATTAAAACAGTCTTGAAAGCAAGCCAAGTTTTCACTTAGAGTAAGTGCAAATGGCCCAGAGAAATAAGATATGGCAAAAATAAGGTCTTTATGGATCTTTCGAATATTTCCAGATGTTTTTTTCTTGGGTCCATATGTTGCTACTTGTGAACGGATTGTAGGTATCGATCCTTTGCGGATGCTGGGGTTCCTGAAAAAGTGAGATTAGGGTTTTCAATTCATCGAAATATTGAAGAAACATAAAAAAGATATCATATTATTCATATGTTTACAGTAAAATATCTTTCATCAAAAGCATATTTCAATTATCTCCCCACATTATTCCTGAATCGATTTCATAGTTTAATTTCTCAAATAGGTTTCAGACAAATAAAGGTTATGACCAGGAATAATAATTACAACATCTAACCTGATTCTCCAGGTGGTTTTGATGTATAGCAGAAAATCCGGGCGGCGTCCTAGTCGGCGTTCTAGGCACCTCGTACGGGGCCCATGGTTGCCAAACCGACGACGAACCCCATAGGTAACTGCTTTGCCGGTTGGGACTCGGAGTATAGTTCGGAGGATTCGATACGTTGGTTACAGATGGCGCTGGATTCATCAACGGACTTGCGTTATTGCTGTTCCAGTAATTTTGCATATTGTGATTCCACGGATCAAGTACATTATAATCTGCAAAAATAACCCTTGTACCACACGAATATCGACGGATATAAGAATTTAATTGAAAAAATACTGCAATGTAATACCTCTTCTTCCTTTCTATCAAAAGCCGTGGAAAGGAGATTATGCAAATCAAGTCCGAGCGGAGTGAATTCAACGAAAAAACATAGTTTTTAAACGATTTATTGTTAATGAAGAGTTTAGCAATTTAGAAAAAATATAAGCAAATAATTAGGAAAGCTTGTCGTTTTATAACAAGTATAAAAATTTAGTTATACTTCGAAATAAAGACAAATTACGAAATCCTATGGTTCTTTTTGGAGGGGATAAGGAGGTGCAAAGAGGTTTTAGTTAAAGCTCCATACACTCTCTAACAAAAGACCTAAAAGGATGAATTTTGGATATGTTGATCATAATTAATTTCCACCATAATGTACCGGGAAATTTCCGTGGAGAATACGACTAAAAACACCCGGTGCGGGCTCTTTTTGGAAGGGATAAAGAGGTGCAAACAGGTTTAAGTTTAAGCTCCATATACATTCTAAAAGAATGTATTTTGGATATGCTGATCATAATTAATTTCCGCTAGAGTGTACCGGGGAATGTCCGTGGAAAATACGACTAAAAACGACCGGTGCGGGCTCTTTTTGGAGGGGATGAAGAGGTGCAAATAGATATTAGTTGAAGCTCCGTACACCCTCTAAAAACAGCCCTAAAAGAATGAATTTTGGATATGTTGATCATAATTGATTTCCGCTAGAGTGTACCGGGAAATGTCAGTGGAAAATACGACTAAAAACACCCGGTGCGGGCTCTTTTTGGAGGGAATAATGAGGTACAAAAAGGTTTTAGTTTAAGTTCCATACACCCTCTAGAAACAGCCCTAAAAGAATGAATTTTGGATATGTTGATCATAATTAATTTCCGCTGGAGTGTAACGGGAAATGTCCGTGGAAAATACGAGTAAAAACGCCCGGTGCAATACTTACCTTGCACGGACGCGATCAAATTGTTGTTCGGTCTAAGTGGCTCGTACTGGAAAAACTTATCAGTCTCCTGCAACGCGCCCCAATCGCCGCACTGTACCGCCTCACCAATTGCGGGCGACACGTTCCGATTCTCCACATTTGGCACGTTCGAAAAGTAGCTGTTCACGCTGTTGTCGCGCTGCTGCTCGTGCAACGAATTATGTCCGACCGCGTCCCCGACGTTCTGCCAGAAATCTATGGGCTTCGAGCCGATGGGGCCCAACGGCGTGCTGGTCTGTTTGTAGGGCTCCACGTACATCGTCGGCTTGTTGAGCATCGTGCTTGCGGGTCGATTGCACGACTGGCCTTCGCTGCGCGCGACCACGTCGCTGAACGTGGCGCGATTTTCCGTCCAAACCTTCGTGTTCGGAGCAATCGCCACCGACGAATTGACGTTCTGACACTCACTGGGCTTCGGATGCGTTTTCTCCGACGACGACTTCCTACTGGAGGATATTTTTTCCTTGTGTTCTTTGGACTGTTTCTTTTTGTTCTCGTTCCTGGGCTTGATTTCGCACGACTGATTTCGACTGTTATCCAAGTGTTCTTTGGTCTTTAAAGTATTTTTGGCCGATCTCCTCTTATCCCCTTTATTTTGAGCAATTCTCGCGTCCCTCGCGCTCTCCTCGAACGTCGTCGTGTTCGTCACATTTTCGACTTTTAATTTTTTAGAATTTATCTTACTATACCTATTTTCTTTAGATTCTAGAACCTCATCTGTGTTTGTACTACTCTCGGTGGTCGTCGAAGACGTTTCTTCTTCGACCAACAACCTACTCAACCTCTTAACATTTATCACTTTTTTGTTTTCTTTATTATAATGACTAGACTTTTTCTCGTCCTCTTTGTCTTTCTTCTCGATCGTTTTATGCTTACAAACATCCGAAATTTTCATCGGCGTTTCCGTGTATTCGCTGCTCTCGTTACTGTTCCTCTTGCCCAGTTTCTTCTTGGATTTGCCGACCGCGGGCACCAACGCTGGCCCCTTTTCGAGCTCATGTTTAACTTTACACCCCTCGCCCACCAATAAGCTCTTCGACGCGCATTTCACTTCGTTCTTGGGCGTTTCTCCAAGTGATTCGGCCTTGACATTTCGCACTTCTTCTCGCACCTGCTGCCCGAGCGACCTCAGGTCGAGGACGGGCTGCACTGATGGACAGGAGGCTAGCACCACTTCGATCATCTGCTTCTTGGTTTTTTCAGCGTCGAAGATCGCCACGAACAAGATCAGAACTAACGTTATACACATCAGTATCAAGGAGAAATAACCGACGTACCATTCCCAGAACGGTCTTGCAATTACGCTCGAGCAAACGGGGATGTAATAAGACGGAATTGTCGCTTGAAGGGTGTAATTCACGTTGAAATTACAGCTCGTTTTCAGGATCAGCGACCGAATCACCTTGGCGAGCGTGAAGTCCGGAGTGAATTCTATATCGATCTTCCTCGAACCGTTAGCCGGAAGCACGAAAGGAGCGCAATTCAAAACCTTGAAACCGTAACCTTCGCACAGCACGTCGTTTATGTAAAAACTGTGAAAGAAAATCGGAATTTCTCCCGTGTTTCTCGCCGTAAACGACCTCTTGATGATCGTATTCTGCTGGTATCTGTAACTATTGTCTCTCTCGCATTCCTTGAAGTGCTTGTCGGTGAATTCGAATAGTAACGGTTGCGCGGCTCCCGGTTTTCTGTTCCCGAACCGAAAAACCGGCTCCGTGCTCTTCCCGTGAAGCCGCAGCACCTCGATCACCGTCAAATTGTTCCTGAAGAAGATAGAAGTGGAGAACTCGCCTACCCTGTCTCCGTGGAATCCCACGGAAATCGTGTGATTTTCTCCGGGTCTCAGGAACAACGGCAGACTGAACGGATGCACCTTGAAGCTGGATTCTTCGAAAAAACCCGTCTGGTGAAAGTGATCGCTCTTCAAGAAGAAAAAATTATCTCCGTTCGTCGGGGGGATATAAACCGGTAGACTTGTCGACGGTAAACCCTCGTAAAGAACCTCTACGTTAGGGTAAAATTTATCTAGGAGTATCTGCACGATCAAATTGTGGCTGGATGGATTTCTGATTGTGATGTTTCTGTAAGATGTATTTCCCATCTGAGTAAGGGGGAACAGAATGACGGATTTGTTGTCGGGAACGTCCAGCAGTAAACTGGGCCAACTCATTTTGACCCTGGTCTTGAACATGTGACTCCTGACTTCGGACGTGTCCAAACGGAGGGTGAGGTTTTGCCATTTCTTCAGGCCGTTCGAGGTGATGTTGAGGAACCTGTTGTAGAATGTATTGAATAGGTTCAAATCGAAATTCACCACGGATTTGGGAAGCATCAAGGTTCGCAGCCACTGATCTGCAAGACCAAGAAAATTATTAATATTTTATATAAATTCTCAAAATACAATCTATATAATATACAGAATGTTCGGCATATGAACCGTTAACAATGTTTGAGATTTTGTTGGGTGGTCATTTGCTACGTTTCCACCCTTGGAC
>JARQZK010005055.1:947500-1017500 GCA_030704885.1 Cynegetis impunctata
TCGAATAAATATATATATATATATATACAGGGTGAGTCATTGATATGGGAAAGCTTGATTGCACCTACACCGTTAATGATATCGAAACGAACCAAACGGTTCTGCAAATGGGAGGTCAGAGTGCAGTTCGTAAAATTATTTTGCCCCTTACAGGGTGTACCATTTTTACGGAGCAAATTTTAAGATCCTTTTTTTAAATGGCATTCTATAAATTTTTACACATATTTGAATTTGTCCTTTATTGAGATTTGTAAATTCGTTAAGTTTTTGCAAAACGCTTCAGCCGTTCAGAAGTTATTCAATTTTTTCTGAAAATTAATGCCTTTGCAGGCATTTTTTTAAAAAAATCGCAGGGCACTTGTTTTTTTGAATATCAAGTTGTTATTTGGGCTGTATCTAAGTAATTGTTCTGGGTATCTTTTGACGGAGAGATAATTCTATTTTAATTGTGACATTACCTTACTGTGACACATTGATTTTTGGTACACTTTGAAAGGCCATATATCTTGATTTTTTTCAAATGGCACTCTATTTATTTGATTACTTAGTCGCATTGAACATGTCATTCTTCATCTTTTCTATATTTATGTTTTTTTTCCAAAAGTTGATGGTTTAGAAGATAATCCACATTTTCAAAAAAAATCAACACATTATATCATCTTTTAAACGAGTGACATGAAAAACAATAAATTCTGATAACAGACGTCAACGTAACTGCTGCGGGCGTCATTTCAAAGTTTGATGAGAAATTACTGAAATCAAATTATAGAAGCTTAGTAGTCAGGGTGTCCCATTTTGGGTACTTTTGAATGGTACCTCCGTTATTTTTGAAGATAAAGGGTTTGCGGTTATCGCGACACTGTGCTACTTTTTCGAAAACTGAAGAAGACGTCAACATTATTTTAAGAACCTTTTTAGTTTTTAAGATACAGGGCATTTTTGAAAAGGTTGCATTTTGGGATCTCAGTCGTATCGCCGTTGTCCTTCAACTTATCGAAAAGGTAAAATAAGATTCTTATGAGTTTTTTCCATATAATGAAGTGGTGCAGTATTTTGAGTTATAAAGCAAACTTATGTTTTTTTAAATGGAATACCCTGTATATTTATAGACTATAGAATTTGTCTTTTTTTACGTTTTCAAATATATATAATAGTATAAACTTTCTATCGAAATGCGCAAATTAATGACAAGTTTCTAAAATTAAATGCATAATTTGATAATAGGCCATGGATAACAACAATGAACAAGTGAAAGTCTGCTATCAGAATTAATTGTTTTTCATGTCACTCGTTTAAAAGATTGAAAAAAAGTGTTTGATTTTTTTGAAAATGTGAATTATCTTCTAAACCATCAACTTTTGGAAAAAAAACGTGAATATAGAAAAGATGAAGAATGACATGTTCCATGCGACTAAGTAATCAAATAAATAGAGTGCCATTTGAAAAAATCAAGATATTGCCCTTCAAAGTGTACCAAAATCAATGTGTCACAGTAAGGTAATGTCACAATTAAAATAGATTATCTCTCCGTCAAAAGATACCCAGAACAGCCCAAATAACAACTTGATATTCAAAAAAACAAGTGCCCTGCGATTTTTTAAAATAATGCTAGCAGAGGCATTAATTTTCAGAAAAAATTAAATAACTTCTGAACGACTGAAGCGATTTGCAAAAACTTAACGAATTTACAAATCTCAATAAAGGACAAATTCAAATATGTGTAGAAATATATAGAGTGCCATTTAAAAAAGTATCTTAAAATTTTCTCCGTAAAAATGGTACACCCTGTAAAGGGCAAAATAATTTTACGAACTGCACTCTGACCTCCCATTTGCAGAACCGTTTGGTTCGTTTCGATATCATTAACGGTGTAGGTGCAATCAAGCTTTCCCATATCAATGACTCACCCTGTATATACAGGGTTAGAACTATTTAGAGGGGGACTACAGGGATATCGTAAACCGTTAGAAATACAGGGTGGCTTTAATTACAAAAAAGTTGCGTTATTTAGGGATGAGTGTGATGGTGTAAACAGATCCAAAATATCTCCAATGGTTCCCGAGATATTTCAAAAAAACTAAAAATCGAGATTTTCTTTTTTCTTTGTAACTCATCTGTTTTCTGGAGATAACTTCACGAAATTCGGTTTGTAGCTATTATTCAACATAGCAATTCTACCGGCGTTGTTAGATTTTTTTCTATTTTCATTGTTACAGAGACGCGACAGTCCAACTTTTTTTTCTTATGGACGCCATGTTGGTTTTTTCTTATGTAGTGATAAAGAAAAAAATTACGAATTCAACAGTGTATCACACCTTACAAAAATATGAATTCACCACAGCTAAAAATTAAGTTTTTGTTAAAACTTTGTGAAAAGGATAGTGATTCACTTGTCATTTTATTTAATGTTAAATGTAAATCATTTTCCTGTGTATTATGTATCGAACAAAAAAATCATATATTAGTTCAGTAAAACAAATCTCTTTTTATTAAAAACACAAATCGAACAAAAGCAAAAAATTTATAATAAAAAAGTTAATTTTCAAATATGTTCAAAATGGAAGTTTCTGGGTTTATATGAACTTGAGCAAGCACAATTATTTCATAATGTGTAGCGGTTATGTGGTACTTGCCTCTCTTTTTTTTCTAAACTACCATTTTCCCTCAAACATCTGTCCAGTTTTTGGAAAATGGTACAATTCGGCTACATTCGTTCTGGACATTTTTGCAAATAACTTTCAGATGCTATTCTGGAGTTTCTATATGCGCGTATGTAAGTATCATACATGTGTCTTGCTTTTCCGACAACGAATATTTCATTACTTATGTAATTAATAGGGCGTTACTGATCAAACAGGATTCAGGTTTTCACAGAGCTCAAGTGATGGTTTCACATAATTACTGTCAACAAAGTTATTCGACAATTCTGGCACCAACCTACTACTTAAACAAAAAAATGAAAAGAATTTCAAATTTGCCTAATTAGACTCAATATTTTTGTGAAGTGTGATACATTGTTGAATTCGTAATTTTTTTCTTTATTACTCCATAAGGAGAACCATAAGGAAAAAAAGTTGACTATCGCGTCTCTGTAACAATGGAAAATAGAAAAAATCTGACAACGCCGGTAAAATTGCTATGTTGAATAATAGCTACAAACCGAATTTCGTGAAGTTATCTCCAGAAACAAATGAGTTACAAAGAAAAAAAGAAAATCTCGATTTTTTAGTTTTTTTTGAAATATCTCGGGAACCATTGGAGATATTTTGGATCTGTTTTACACCATCACACTCATCCTAAATAACGCAACTTTTTTTGTAATTTAAGCCACCCTGTATTTCTAACCGGTTTACGATATCCCTGTAGTCCCCCTCTAAATAGTTCTAACCCTGTATATATATATATATATATATAATATATATATATATATATATATATATATATATATATATATATATATTATATATATATAATATATATATATATATATATATATATAATTAATATATATATATATATATATATATATATATATATATATAGTATATAATTATATATATATATATATATTATATATATATATATATATATATATAATATATATTATATATATATATATTATATATATATTATATATATATATATATATATATATATTTATTTATTCGAATTGTTTGTTGCTGTGAATCTATTTGTAATCTCTCTTGATAATTATTAGCAATAACAGGTTGTTGAATCTTAAAAAACTTGATTTTATTGAAAAGTTGACGTATTCGCCACGACATTCGTGGCTTTATTCGTGATAAAGCCACGAATGTCGTGGCGAAACGTCAAACTTTTCAATAAATCAAGTTTTTTAAGATTCAACAAGCCTGTTATTGCTAATAATTATCAAGAGATTATATATATATATATATATTATATATATATATATATATATATATATATATATATATATATATATATATATTACATATTATATATATATATATATATATATATATATATATATATATATATATATATATATATATATATATATATATATATATATATATATATATATATATTAGATTAAATAGCAAATTTACTTATTGTATTTCGTTATTGTCAAAACTAATGAATCAGTAAAAACAGGATGAAAAGTTAACTTGGCAAAAATAATTAATTAACTATAATAAAAATATAAGGTACATTTCGGAATTTGACAACTTGAAGGATCCTGCGTTATACTGAATTTTATAGAAGAAAGAAATTAAGATTGAAAACCCTACAGTTATGGAGGACTTTCAATCAACAACAGATAAGATGCTAAAAAAAAAAAATTCGTGATAAAGCCACGAATGTCGTGGCGAAACGTCAACTTTTCAATAAAATCAAGTTTTTTAAGATTCAACAAGGCTGTGTTATTGCTAATAATTATCAAGAGATTATATATATTATATATATATATATATATATTATATATATATATATATATATATTATATATATATATATATATATAAATATATATATATATATATATATATATATATATATATATATAAAAAGATTAAATAGCAAATTTACTTATTGTATTTCGTTATTATCAAACTATGAATCAGTAAAACAGGATGAAAAGTTAACTTGACAAAAATAATTAATTAACCATAATAAAAATATAAGGTACATTTCGAATTTGACAACTTGAAGGATCCTGCGTTATACTGAATTTTATAGAAGAAAGAAAATTAAGATTGAAAAACCTACAGTTATGGAGGTCTTTTAATCAACAACAGATAAGATGCTAAGATAATCAATATCACTTTTAGAAGTCTTCAATAGAAATAAATTTTTTAAGAAAATAATAATTACTTACACATATGCGTAAATTATCGAACGAAGGTTGTAAAAGTGCAGTCCTTGGATCGTTTTTTCCACACCCTATAACTGTAGTACTGGTTAAAGGTATCGATGTCTTCAGACCTCGAATTTTTATATTCACTGGGTTATCGTTTAAGACTAGAAAATTTATTTCCTTCCTAGTGTTGAAGCTTATAAGGCCCACATCCAACGAGTAATCTTTACTCTTGAAGGGTAAGTACTGAAATGAAGGTACTTAATTAGGTAGAGAGAACATTTAATAAAATGTATAGGCGCCCGAAATTAAGATCGTAGCGCCGGAACGGCTAATATCGGTACTAGAGCATGGGAGATTAGCTGTTTGTTTACATTGATTGTAATGGTATTTACGTTCATTTCGTTTTGAGTTTTCGAACGTTTATCGTCGTAATTTGTGTTTTTTTGGACTTTGTATTTTCCTGTGATATATTGTGTTTCGATTGAGGACAATTTTATCTCTGTTCAACAGTAGATAACCTACCTACATCAAGTTGAAATTTACACTGAGTTTTTATCATTGAACATGAAAATCAATAATAAAATAGAGGACGAATAAATTAATTGGTTGAAGGAACTATGTATACCTCATAAAAAGGCTGTATGATAGAACACCTATTTATTTAAAAAATAAAAAAACTTTCAAAAGTTTCAAGAAACATCTCTGACATGTCTACTTTCATTACGAACTGAAGAATTTTTGAGTATAATGGACAAAACTAAGTAATTACCAGGAAACTGAAAGAAACAACATTAAATAAAAGAAGAATTAATATGAATACTCTGCTTGAATGGTTTGAACATAATAAGTTATTATATTTTTTGAATTTTCCTGACGTATAACAGCTATCCTAAAAGTACGGTGGACTTCTGAGAGTCTGGTTTTTTTGATAGAATCTCTGTTTTCCTGATTATATAATTGAATATTTTAGATTTTACCTAGCTATAGAGTCCAGATTTATTTCATATTCTTGATGTTATGATAAACTGTTATTTTGGTTGTGCAAATAAACATCATTTGTTATTATTATTTTAATAGTATCTCTGGTTGTTACATGAAAGAAAATACAATAATCTAGAATCTCTGGATGATGGCCCAGGTTCAGATTCCGATAAAAGTGGAAGGTTTTTCGTTGGAATAGCATTGGACTTCAAAAACTCAACGTTTTCGGTTAGCTGAAAATTGCACATCATTAGTTGGTATAATTCTATATGGAAAAATCCACAAACTTACTGCAGGGAAAATAATTATTCTCAGTAAACTGTAAAGAACAACTCTCTTATGTTCAGACATTTTTTTTCAATCTTCAATTATGTGGATTATGAATCCACACCTTTCTTCTGTCCATCATTTCCTTGTTTCCCAACTTTGTTTGGAATGCAACTTTGAATTATCCAGCTTTCGGAAAGGTATGTAAGCTATATTCGGTTTTTTTTTGCCCAATATGAACAATAGAATACACAACAATAGTGATTCATCACTTCTGAACGTTTGTAAACGATCCAAAATACAATTAAAACTCAACAACTTCTCATATAAAATACACGTAAACAGATGTAAACAAAGCAATCTATCTCCCATGCTCTAGTAATATTCGACAACGGTAGGGGGCGTATCGCTTATTATGTTTTCCCTATACGTTGTTCAGAACTAAAATCTTACCAGTTTAAGAGTTCCTCTGTAACTTAAAACAGGTATGGCAACGCTTGAAATGTTCGTTTTGAGTTCGATGTGGGAATTGATTTGTACATTCTCTAGTTTAACATCGGGTTTGAGATCAATCGAAAAAATCACTTTCTCTTCTTGTTCCTTCATCAACATCAGAGGTTTGAAGTTTTTTATCTGTAAGATAAATGTGAAACTTCCTCAATATAATAAGATGTTATCGAATTGAAAGATTAACAAAATATTATTAAGTTGTTTTTTACAATAAAATTTCATTTCGATTATCTAATTTCAATAATTTCTCAGTTACCTTGAAGTATCTAAGGACTTCTTCGCTTGCTGAAATATTTAATATTCTGATTGGAGACTTGAAGTCGTTCTTTAACTTGAAATTACGATTCAAACTCTTCGATTTGTCATTTATGAAATATTTCGTAACTTCGGCGTCGTAAGATACTCCTCCTTCTAACACGGTGAGATAATAGGGAATTTCCACGACGCCCTTTCCGTTTCTGTATTTCACCGTTATTTTACCGGTTGATTCTTTGTTTTTGAAAGCTTTACGCCCTGCAAAATAAATGCAGAAATACAAATTAATTTCCGAAGGAAAGGTTCTTCGTATTTTTAAGTTATTTTTCGTGCATTTGAGTGACTATTCTACAGAAATTATGTCCATCTCAAAACAATTAAGAGATTAGTTTGGAAAAATATTATCTAAGCTACAGGGGGTTACGATAATGGTTTAATAATACGGGATAAACACAACCAAATCAACACTAATTTCGATACTGTTATGCATGCAAGGAAAAGTTAACTTTGCCGCCCTTTCTTCTACTTTAGAAGCCAATAGATACATTCGTATGATCTCTACAGTTTCTTATCTTCAATATGAGTTTTTACTGTTATTTCTATAATTAATTGTTGTACAATGCTGTTAGTTGTGTGTAGTGCTGTAAGTTAATCTACTAAAATACATGCTTAGTATAATTAGATTTTAATGTTAAAATAATAACTGATCATTTACGAACAATACAGAAAAAGAACAAAATTCAGAGGGCTCTTATTATTTAGCAATCTATCTTTTTTTAAATATTCTTTCGATATCAATACAATAAAAGTAATCACTTCCACAAAGGTTCCTTGGCATATTTTTGTTGACATAATTAGTCGTGCTCAAGACTTATCCTGATCACAAAATTTAGCTTAATTTATTATAAAAAGTTATGGCATTATTTTTTTATGAATAATATTCACCATCATACCGTATATGAAGAAGAAATATTTACTCCAAAAAAAGTATTTACTGTTAATAAATATTGATCAATAGTTAACGAATAATGTTAGAAAAATAATTTTTCATATTTAAAAAATTAATAAATCGTTTCAAATCAAATCAAATCAAATTTATTCAATAAAGGTTTAGTATTACAATGTTTTTACAATGCTCTTAGATAATGTATTTTAGATAAAAATATGTTTATAAATCATGTCCCTGCAAGGCCAAAACAGCCCGTGTGCAGCGAATTAACATTAACAAGAGATGAGTTAACCTTAACTTTAAACCGAGGTAATGAAAAAAAAAAGATATCAAAAACAAAAAAAGATAAAATACATAAACAAAAGAGGAATTATATAATTAAATAACTTTTGGACGCCAAAAACAATGGAAGAAGTTTAGGAGTAATTATTTTTAGTTTTACTTTTTATTATGCGCTTTATAGCATTAAAATTATTTGTTGTGCTTGGAATCTCTATTGAGTTAAAGATTTTAGGTCCCTGGTAGTAGAAAGAATTTAATGCCAGGGTAAGCCTAACTCTAGGCAACTGGAATTTTTGAAAACCTCTAGTACTCATTAGAATTTGCATATTTAGTAAATGTCTGTATTTGAATACTGCAATTCCGCAGTTTAATCGATAGGCGAATCAAAATAAGCGCTACGCCGCCTGGTGACAATCAGAATAATTAAAAATCTTGACATAGTTCTTACGTTCTCCTTTGTTTTGTGTTTGTTTTTGTGTGATTTTTTTTACAAATATTTATTATTTGCAATCATTTTGAAAGCTATGAGTCGTTCGAATCGTTATTGTTCAGTTCCTCAGTGTTCTTCCTGGGAAAAGAAATGTTCAAATGTGAATTTCCATGCTGGTGATAAATATCGTGGTTGTGTAGAAGGGAAAAAGGAATACCCCAAAAGTCTCAACTTTGTGTGATCTGATAACTACAGATAGTGCTCTAAACAGTTTCACTGGTCTCAATAATATAAAACTATTAGATACAATAGTAAAAGCAGTACAATCTGTTTACAGTGATCAACGGTCACATAGATTAACAATCAAACAGCGTATTGTTTTAGTATTGACAAAATTGACTGATAAAACGATTTTCCAACAGAGTGACTTAAGTTTAAAGTTAGAAGGCTCACAGGATGCTATTATGGTGGACAAAGGTTTTTTGATAGATGATATTTGTCAACAGTTTAAAATAAAGTTTATCAGGCCACCATTTTTGAAAGACAAAAAATAGTTGACTACAGAAGAAGCATCGTTGAATGCCAAAATGGCAGCTGCTAGAGTACATATTGAACGAGTCAATCAGAGAATTAAGATATTCATCTCATGATCTAACCTGAGATTTCTCTCAATTTGGCTACAAAACAAATGATGATAATCACCTACCGCCTCAATAGCAATGAGAATACATACACAGTAACACACTTGTTCACTAAAGAAGCATGAAAAGTCTTTATATTTATGGTAAAATTATATTTCAAAAACACAAATAAACACACAACAAATACAACCTAAATATTCCAATGTCAATATTTATAGTTCTATGACTGGCCACATTGGCGTTGCATTCTTATTTTCAGATGCCTATAGAGCGCATCAATATTTAGCACATTTAAAAGCTCAAACAATGGCTGTGAAGGATGTGTTCTTTTCTTTTTTAAAATTACCCTTAATAAGCATTTTTGTAGTACCACCAGAGGATATAAGTTGGTTTCCAATCAAATGAATTTATTTAGAGTTAATAAATTTTTCCATCAGTGCATAATTGAACCGCGATGAATATTTTCATGAATGATTTAGCTATATTTTAGTGGAGAAACATTTTTTACTCAAGTTAACCCAGTTTTCTCGCAATTTTATACTGTTTCTTGTGAAACATAAAATTACGTGATATTTGATGAGGCCACCTCCTCCACAAGTGAGATTGTCCTCCCCCTCCCCCTAAACACCTCATGTAATTATTGGATGCCCCCAAAGTTTGAATAGTAAGTTTATGCTTTTAACCCTTTCAGGGCAACTGGTTAGCTAGGAAGACCACAGTTTGTTAGTCATGAGTAAAACTGCTCGTTGGCTATTTCAGTATACCAGTGTGTTTTGTGGGTTGTCTAACATAGCAAAATTTGACGTGTTCATCGAAGACAGACCGAAATAAGTCGAAGCGCGTATAACGTGCATTTGTTTACTATACTTGGACACTACTTAGAGGACCTGCTGAAACTGTGTGAATTGGTTATTTTTATTTATGAATGGTGGAAAAATGGCTCCAAAGTTATTTACTTACATCTTACATATGCATTTTCATGAATATATTGAACGTAAATGTTTCCTTTCTTTCGAAATTACTAATTTTGTTGGGGTCTCCTGAAGTGACCACTGGGCACTTACGTAATCGTGTTATCTTATGTTAGTTCTGAGGAAGCAAGTTTGGAGTCCCTACCTACTGAATAGGGTTGCCAATTTTCGAAAGGACCAACCCGAGAGATTTTTTTAAGGAGTTTAGTAGGGAGGGGGTTGAAGAAAATGTCAATCATTTATTTATTTTTAATTTATATATACCTACTCTGCTTCTAATATTTGACAGTTTTTTTACCACAAAATTATAATCTTTAAAAATCGAAGTTTGATTAGTAGAGCGCGGTTGCGTATTATTTTTAAAAAACTGGGGAAATTAGCCACCCCGGGAAGTCGGCAGGTTGACCATTATTACCGGAGTCATCCGGGCAATCCGGGAGGGTTGGGAACCCAATAACTGAATATTTAGAAAATCTTCATGCAGAGGAGTTCTATGATTTGTAAGAAATGTTCAGCGTGCAAAGTAGAATTGTGTTCGAAAGATGACAAAAACTGTTTCATGTTATATTACGCAAAATAGGTTATATTGTTTGGTTATATGTTCCTACTGGTTATGTGGAGTGACCACATCCTGCAGGATAATCCTTGTTTTTTTATCTTGAAATTTGTTTCATTTTCTTCGAGTATCTCTAATAAACCTTTATCAAACCATACATAATATTTTTTCCACAAAAAAATAATTTGGGCCGGAAAGGGTTAAAAGGCATATTCACTAGAACTATAACAAATATTGGCAGAAGTATTCAAGCTATTGTGTTAGCAGTTCTGCCAAGTAGTAGAAAGTGAGGTTATGTTGGTTTTTATAAGGTCACACCTATGTAAACAGAAGAACACACTCACGCATTCATAAATTTAACCAGTGTTACCACTACAATCTAAATTTAAAGGAATATTTTTTATACTACATAAAGTGATATCGAATTCACTAAAAATCTGAATTTATTGTTATATTCGGATTCAACATACTTGAGAACACAAAAATATAGCTAATTGATTACAAAAGTTTTTCAATGATTAGCAAGGTTAATTCTAGGGATGTAACAATTAGAGTAAATCGAAGAATCTTCTACAATACAGTTAAATACTTGAGTGGTGATGATTTCAATACTTACAGTCAAGGGTGATGTTAGCCACATTAACACAAACTCCTTTTGCTTTTCCACTGGGCAATACAACCGATTGCTCGTAGTCTATTTTCATCGCCTTAGAATGGGTACTGATACTCTGTAATTTTACGGGCTTCGTGAAGGGATTGTAAAGGCACAATTTCAGATGCTTGGGCTGATCCATGCTACCTCCAATTCCGAAATCCACGTAGCCCTGGGGTGTGAAAATGCCGCCCTTCGGACTCACTTCCACTTCCAAAGGTACAACTAGAATCTCTTCCGTTACGTTCAACCTTATTCTGAAAAAATTAAAGCATGGAAATTGAAGAAATTGTTATTAACACGCTGTTTTCGATTAATATGTTCAACCTAACTAGTTTTATCTACATACATGATACATCAATTATTGAATGCTTGAATTTATATATATTTTTTTGTTTGTATCAATTTTATAATTTTGAAACATATTTATTTATTTATTTACCAGTTTTGAAATTTACACGTAATATACAAAAAAAAAATAGAATTGTACAAACAGCAAATCCCACAGAGGGATGTTATCCCCGTACGTGGACTGGCGCAAACTTAAAACTAACTTAAAAATAAACTACATTTTTTCAAAATTTCAAGTAATATCGCATACAACTTATTAATATTTATTATTATTTCTTGTTATCATCTAGTTGATTTTTAACCATTTAAGTAACTTTTTCTTTACCTTATACTTTTTTAGATAGTGACAATGTTTTCATATCATTAGGTAATAAGTTAAACGCATTGAGAGCTCTCATGTAACTGTTTTTATCACTAACTCTTTTCATAGTTTTAGGCAATACAATATATTTAAATCTAGTTATGCTGCTTGATTTCATGTATTCTTCACTAAAAGATTCATAATAGTAAACTAAAGATTCAAGTGTGAACAATTGATCAATTGACGGATGCTGGTGATCAATTTCAAATATGTTTTTATTTAATATTTTCAAAATATTCTGCTGAACAGACTCAATTCTGCTTAAATTGTTTTTATAAGCACCACCCCAAGCAATAATCCCGTACCTACAAATACTTTGAAAAAAAGCATAGTGTATCATACGAAGCGTTTCAGATTTCATTATATTCTGTAATTTATAAAAAACATAAATTTTTACTGAAATTAATTGTCCATAAAAATTTTCAAAAAAATCATAAAAGTTACCTGACAAATGCAGTGTGATTTTGTTCTACTTTGGCGACAAACTTCACTCGGATTACTGCCTTAGTCTCGAATGGGGCAATTTCCCATATTTTTTTAGGACCTTCTCTGTCTCCAGTAGGCAGTTCCAGGTGAAAATCTCCTCCGCTTGTGTAAATTTCCCATATCTTCAAGAGAAACCAAACATTAGCATTATTTCAAACAAAAACATTCAAACTAACCTAGAAAAGCATTAATATAAAAACAATTTCAAATATGTTGTTTGTAATTAAATCTTTTACCACAGGTTTAAAAATAAATTTTCCGCGCGTGCTCCACCCCTCTTTTGTAGTCTTTTATGCATATTCGCTCATAACAGTAGAAATAGTTTTATTACCTGAATAGGTTCCGAGTGTGGATTATGCAGATAGATCAGTGGAGTAAAAGTAGCGTTCATGGGCAATTTGACATCTACGATCGGATGTAGATGGTACGGGCTGTACACGCTCACACCCTTAACCTAAAATAAATCAAGAAATATACAAAACTATATCCAATTTTTCAACTAGCACAACTTACATTGTATTTAAAATGACCATTAGCCGTATGAATAAACAAGCAACTTTCAATGTAACCTTCTTCTCTTCCAAGAAATACTACATTGAAACTAGTATTCCCCATTGGAGGGATTTTCTGCAATAGATTTTTTTTAAAATATTTACAATAATAAAAAACTACTTATTTCCAAACATTTATCAACTCTTAATGAAGTCAACTCCTTTGTCAAAATAAATTTTATTATTAGAGGAAGTTATACTCTTGTTGGTAGAATATAACACTTTATATCATTTTTCATTAAATTAAAAACTAATAATGACATCCAACAAATCATTATTATGCTCAAACTTAAATTTGTAATTGTATTAAAGTGACAGGGAATATATGAAGGTAGAAGCTGAATGTAAGTGTAAATATATATATAATTCAATGAATAGGTTTCTGCAAATTTATCTTGTTGATACCTCACACACTCATACGTTATCTTACCTTATCTTGAAAGAACGAACTATGAAAATGCACTGTACTTCCAGAAATAGATGTCATGTCAATACTTCTATTCGTATCGAAGTTAAATAAATGCACTTTCTTTATATGAGGAACCCCCAATGGCCTGCAAAGATAGTTATTTACACCTGGAAGCATATTCAACAGAAATCATTACGTACCTTTGTCTAAAATCCAGAGTAGCTGGATCGAATTTAATTTGAAATTTTACATTATCTCCAACATATTCAGACCTGAAATTAGTAAACAAATCGTGATTGAACAAGGAAGAGAGACATATGGTTTCATAAAAAAAACATAGATAACAAAAAAGAAGGAAGCAGGTGTTACCACATTTGGCGAGATAATTAAATTTTATCAACGGTTACCTTGCCCTTTTGTTAGATAACTTATCAAAAACTCACCTTAATCCTGATGATATCTCCTGAAACAAACAGATTAGGACCCTTAGAACCTTGAATTGTCAAATCTTATTTCTTACCCTCTCGATGAAAGAAAAATCCTCGAAGTATCTTTCGTTGCTGGAGATGTATCCTAGGCAAAATTTATATTAATAAAATTATCAGAACAGAATATACTGAAATATACTTACCATGGCTGCTGTCGTGTGCTGTTAGATGTGTTTTGGTTATTAAACTCAATAATCCCATGGCGAGTATATACCACGATGTCGAATACTTAGCCATTGTATCATTTACGCGTAGTTTTTTGAAAATGTTACAAATGAACGATGAAAATTGCAGCTTTTATAAACAATCTTGAATCCTCTGTCAGTTGGGAACGAAAATATAACCAAACTCTGACAAATTTCCGGACTTGCCAACGGTTGTATATGGAATGAGGGATTACCAACTTAAAACATATTCCAACATTCTTAAGAAAATCGCAAGTTAACAAAGAACAAATTTTATGACCATTGTTAAAGCCGAGGAGGGTTGCCTGACCCTTTGAATATAAAACAACTATCTTCAAAGGCATGACCACATGGCCTAATAGCTAGGTCATAAAAATAAGACATTTATCCATCTATTAGGGTCGAACTACATATACCTACCTAGATGATAATTGAGTGGTATAAGGGACGGGGTTTTTAAGTTAAATGTTTTCTCAACATTTAGCAAGTTGACTTTGTTACCCTTCTCAAGAAATCTAATCCGTATTTCCCTGGAACATTGAAACAAGTTTAATTTTATTGATTTATTTGTTAAAATTCTCCTTGGATATTGGAATAGAAAATGATCCATGAATGAATCTTTGATATGTACACTCTAGATTGTGACTTCTTGTCTTATTTATATGAATCCTAAGAATAATGAAGTAATTTCCGAATATTTTGAAAGTTATTGATTGTTTAACGGCTGAAAATTGTTCTGTTAAATTTTTAGTAAAGGTATATCTTATTTTGGGATGTAAGTGTCAGACAGCTGAAAAGCTTTCTATTGATTATCGTATATTATTAGTTATTTAATAAACTAGTTTATTAATGACAGCGATTAATGGTTGAGATATTTTAACTCGCGAGCGGAGCGAGCGCGTTAATAGTTCGAGACCATTAATCGCTACATTAATAAACGAGTTTATTACAAGATTTTTCCGTCGACCTCATCATGAATTGAGTATAAATTCTTGATTGAAATAAATTTTTATTTTGCATGACAGATACACTTGACACAATATAAATTTCTATGTTCATTTCGATATATTTATATTTATGCTCCCGATGGAACAATTTGAGAAATTCATAGATGGAATATTAGACATGTGACATTCTGAATAGTTAACTACTATATCCGATAAGGAATATGTGGAACTGGTGGAAGCTGAAGTGTTATTTACTTTCGAACGATTATTGCATAACATTTTTTCCGCAGTTTCTACTTCATTTTGTATAAAGTTAAATTTTTCGATTTGAATTATGAATTCCTTTTCTCTGTGGAATAACAGTACAGACACAGAATAATTCAACTATTCCGTGCTGAATACTTCTGTGTTTGGTTGCCTATGACAATCATACATTAAAATAGGAGAAATTGCACATTAAAATGGGTCATTAATGATCAATTTCGTGTACGTTAAAGTAAGCTTTTATTTAGAGGTCGACGGAAAAAAAAAAAAAAAATATATATATATATATATATATATATATATATATATATATATATATATATATAATATATATATATATATATATATATATATATATATATATATATATATATATATATATATATATATATATATATATATATATATATATATATATATATATAGCAATAGAACATGTAGAATATATTTCGGAAATTAATATACTACAAAAGAATTATATTTGGTAGAAATTGACAAAATTATTTCAATGAAAATGAATTTTTACCAAATAAATCAGACAGATATATAGGCTCTTGCACCGTATATTTCAAAGTAAGTTTAGTGATAAACCGAGTTTAATTTGACATTTTCGCTTGTCCAATGTCAAATTAAACTCGGTTTATCATTAAACTTAGTTTAATAATATACGGTGCAAGAGCCTAATATTCACACAATAGTTGCTATTATTTCACTAAGTAACATACAATGTTCATATTGTAACCATAGTGATATATCATGAATTGTTTGTGCAAACTGATAATTAGGAAAAACCAATTTTTTTTATAATGATCTTGACACCTCACCTCCATAATTAGATCGATTAGTTGATTCACTAACAGGGCGAACGCAATAGTAGTGAAATAAATAAAATTAGTTCCACGCATTATTAAGTACATCGTACGTTGAAATTAATTTATATATTGTTGACAAATTTACAGTTAAATTTTGAATGCCTTGAGTTATTTTGTGGATATCACAGTATTTATTTTCATTATTGGGTGAACTATCGAAGAAACAAGGGGGCTTCAATTAGGATCAATCTGTCTATTCTATAAAATGACTGAACACTAAAGATTCAGAATATCTAAAAATATCAATATTCAGATTATTATTTATTGATTAGATAAATTGACCTTAAATATGTTCAAATTTAATCAGTTACCTAATGAAGCCTTTTCTTATTGAAAAAAAGAACTGAACATTTACAGAATTTTGATCGTTGAAAATAAACTAATGTATATATCCAGGTCTTTGATTAGGCACTCTTGGTGATAGCTTCCTTCTGAATATATTCATATTGAACCCGAAGGGGGCTATAAAGAACTTCGATTTGGCTATTCAAAAAGACTCTGTACAGTTGAGGTTAGTTAAGTAGTGAGTTTTTATTAAGATATGAAACAGTAGATACAATTGCTATTAGAAAAATAAACTATTTCTAGTAGACCCGTACAACAAGTAACAAGTAACTTTTATGGAAGGGAATAAGCTCTAATTTTTTCAATTTAAATTTAGAACTTACGTTCATGCCGTCCCTATTATTTGCTGATAATTAGTGATGATATAGCAATTGTACGATTTTATTTTTTAGAATGAGTAATCAGGATCTGATATGTGTGTCATCATCAGATGAAGATGAACCGCAAATTAAAAGGAAATTAACAGAATTATAAATCGCAAAAAAAAACTAATATAAATATCCAGGTCCAATTTTGCTAATCAATATTTACATGAATAGCTAGAAAACAGCTAATGTGCATACTCAACTAACATTGAATAGCTAAATAGATCTCAGTAATAACCTCCTTCTGAATATGTTCATATAGAACTTGAAGAGGGTAATTATGAGGTTCAGTTTGGCTATTCAAAAAAAGCCTGTACGTTTATTTAATAAATTGCAAATTAACTAATGTAAAAATTCCGGAATTTTAATGAATATCCAAACTCATCTTACTAAAAGCCTCCTTCTAAATATTTTCTAAAAATGAATATAATTACCTGACAGTCAATAGGACTAATTTGTCATCAATATTCACGTATTTTAGAATCGCTAGAAAACAACTGATGTAAATATGATTTACATAGCTATTTTATTGAATACCTAGCTAAATTGATCATAGTAATAGTCTCCTTCTGAAAACGTCCGCATTGAACCCAAAGGGGGTCATCAGTAAGTTAAATTTGGCTAGTTCAAAAAACTGAACATTTATGAATATTAAATCGTCAATAAACTATCTAATGTCAAAAATATTCAGGCTTCATATAAAATATCTTAACTCATATTACAAATACCTAGCTTTCTTTTTAATATGTTCAAATTGAGTATAGTTACCTAACCGACGGTGGCTATTAGTAGGACTTATTTGGCTAATCAATATTTATATATTTTAAAATTATTAAAAAACAACTGGAGTAAATATTTAGACATTTTGTTGAATAATTAAATTGATCATTGAAAAATATAACACTACAATTGCAATTTCGGTCACTAGACCAAGGCTGCCCAACCTGAATTTTGAATTTTGAATGGCCCGCCTCCCGCATGAACAAGTTTAAAAATTGCCTGTCAAAAGTACATGCTGTTGGATGATATTATGGACTATTTACATACGTCAATTCGGGGTTTTATTTGAAGAAGATATATCAGCGAATATGGAGAGCTACAACTGTACTGCGCTGTGAGATGGTTTTCAAAGGGAATCATGTTGAAAAATTTCTTCACCTTGAGAGCAGGTGTTGGAATTTATAAAAGAAGAGAGAATGTTTTATTTGGAAACTGATTCTCTGAAAAAACATTATCAATTAACTCAATATTTTGAATCTAAAATCACAAGGCAAAAATTTTTCACTTCCGACCTCGCTTCCGACTATGTGTACTTTGATAAGCGGATTCAAAGCTGAATGAATTAAATCTGTTTTCAATGAATTTAGCCAATGAAAATATTGCCCACTTTCCTACACTCAAAGAAATGAAAGAGGAGCTCAATATCAACACTATCCATTGTACTAAGTAGAAATCTAAAATTAGATGCTTATTAATGTCGTTTCAGAGCAGATTCCAGGAGTTCTAAAGTATAAAAACAAATTGACAAATTTTTGTGTATCCTTTTACCACCAGTTTAACTGAAATAATCAGTTATCCTGCTAATATTCAGTTGAAACTCACTAATCGTCAAAATTATTCTGCAATAAAAAAACTCTTCAAAAAAATTATTGTCAAAGTCAGAAACTTCTTCAGAAGAATTTGTAGATTTTTGGAAACTGGTACCAAAAGAAAATTTTCCTGCAATAACTAACCTGGCCTTTCAATTTCTAGGTAGTTTCGGTTGAACATATGTTTGTAAAAAGATTTTTTCAAATCCGAATTACTCATATAAAAAATAAATATTTTTGCTTTTACTGTCAACATCTGATTTGACGCCAAATATAGGAAAATTAATGAAACAGAAACAATTTCAGAAATCACATTGATTGTGCCAATTTTTCAGTTTGATTTTAAATTTTGTTAATTGTATTTCTTTAAATAGCAGAATATGTTGTTTATGCTATTATTTTAATTGAATTGTCAGTGGTCAGTGGCCCGCCTGTGATTTTTGAATCGTCCATTTTGCCCGACTGTTAAAAAGGTTGGGCAGCCTTGCACTAGATCATCATCGAGCAGATTGAGTTAAGAACTTAAGTTGTTATGGCCTTTTTCGGGATCAGATTGAGTTAAGAACTCAAGTTCTTAACTCAATCTGCCCGATGATTGTCTAGTGACCGAAATTGCAATCGCAGTGTTATATTTTTCAAAGTATTTTGCTGATATTAAACGTAGTAAATTCAAGTTTTGTTTTTGTTCATCATGTTAAATTATCACGTAGTAACGACGGATTCCATCAACTATTTAAATTGATCTTAATAATAGACTCCTTCTGAATATGTCAGTATTGAACTCGAAGAAGGCCATAAATGAGTTCAATTTGGCTATTCAAAGAACATTTATAGAATAATGAATCCCAAATAGACAGGCTTTTTATTAAATATTTGAACTCATCTTACATATCAAGGGCGTCGCCAAGGGGGGCAGGTAGGGGCAGTTGCCCCCCCTAGAGGTTCATGTAGTCAAATGCAAGAAATCAAAAAGTCGGAGTTAAGACTAAATCCGACGCGAGCGTTTGCGGTGTCCATAAATGAAATCTTTTGTCTAATCATTCTCTACGTTGATTGGCGATCGTTATGGTCAGCATTACTATAAATTGTGTTGTTAGGTTATGTTTTTTTTGATAGACTGAAAAAAATTAAAAACTTATACTGAAAGTTGTTTGCTTCGATACCCATCAAAATGAACAATTTTTGGTATAGATTTTTCATCTGTGAAGTTAGTTTGCTTCGCACCCACGAGTTAGTTTGGATAGTAATTCAAAAATCTTCTTATGGTATATAAAAGGGAATAGATTTTTCAGTTGTCATTTTTCCACCTACATATATGAAATATATTGTTTCAAAGTGAAAAAGAGAACAAAATGGAGACAATATCGCATGATTCTAGGTCGGTTACTACAACGGGAGATACTCACTCTCAGCAACTAGTTCCGGACCCTTATATAGGCACAAGTCCTTATGATAATTCCGAGGCTAATCTGTCGATACCAGCTGGTCCAAAGATTAGGACTTGGATCCCGATTCTTCAATAGATGACTGCAATGAAAATGTCATCGGTCGATTTATTGGACGAGCATCGTTGGTATCAATCTAAAAGAAGAAGGAATTGCTGGAAAACTGTTGGTCCTCTTCTGCGACATACAATTTTGCGGAATACGCCAAAAATTTAAAGAGAAAATTTTATTATTCCTGGTTGGAAACGTACTCTCCATGGTTGGCTTATTCCAGGCTCCAAAAAGAGTTCTTTTGTAAATATTGTACATTGTTTCTGCCAAATCCAAGCACTTTTAGAGGCCAATTGGAATCATTTATCATAAGGTAATTTTGTAAGTTCAAAGATGTTCACGAGCAGTGCAAGAAGCACTTGGAAACCCACTTCCATAAGGCGGCACTGGAAGCTGTTAAATCATTTCTCGGAAGTGTGCCTGTAGATGTGCAACTCAACAAATATACAGGGTATTATTGAAGAAAACCGAAAAATTATAACATCTATCATTTCCTGCATTACATTTTGCGGGTCGCATGATTTAGGGGAAAAAAATGCAAGCTATCGATCGGTTGATATTCAAAATTAAGTTATCGGCATTTGTGTGGAGGTCATTAGGGCAGAAATTATGAAGAAAGTAAAACAACAGAAGCGTATAGTGTGTTAGCGGACGAAACAGCTGACATTTCTGGCACTGAACAATTATCAATAGGGCTACAATATTTTGATGAGGAGACCAACGAAGTCCAAGAAATGTTGGTCAGATTTGTTGAGCTGAAAGGTCTGGATGCGAAATCTATTGCATATAGCATCGATGAGTTTCAAAAGAAGGCCCTAATCCAAATAAATGCATCGGTTTTGGATTTGGCGGTTGTTCGACAATGCCCGAAAAAGACTCCGGGGTACAAGCAATTCTACGGAAAAAATACACGAAAGCTTTGTTCTTTCATTGCTCGTCCCACAAACTGAATCTGGTAATCAATGATCTCAACACTCTTCCTGAAATTGCCATAAGAACCTCGAAAGATATTATTAGATTTTTTCGGGAATCAGTTTTGAAAAGTTGATCTAACCATTATTAATGTCCTAAAAGAGGCAAAAACCTTCTTTCATGAAACAGGAAAAGCGGTGAAAATTTTGATCGCTCTACGGTGCACAACGTTCACGGTAGAGCGATCGTTTAGCAGCCTCAGCCTACTTTATCATTAAAATCATGTAACTGTCAATGAATAATTTGATTGCCTCTAAATCCTTTTAATTCTATCAATATTTCATCCTATATTTTGTCCCAAGTTCTTTTTGTTTCATTATTAATAACTCTGCTTTTAACTGTATTCAAAATTCATACTTTTTCCATCCTCCATATATCAACTGCCCCCCCCCTAAACCACCGGCTGGCGACGCCCTTGTTACATATCCCTAGCTTTCTTCTATGTTCAAATTGAATATAGCTACCTGACCGAAGGTAGCTATTAGTAGGACGTTTTTGTTTAATAAATATTTATATATTTCAGAATTGCAAGAAAAAAATTGTAAATATTCAGCCATTTTCTTGAATAGTTCAATTGATTTTAGTAAACCTCTTTCTAAATAATATGTCCATAATGAACCCGAAAGGGGGCCATTGGTAAGTTTAATTAGGCTAATAAAAAAAAGTGTTATCTGATCGAAAGGGGCTATATATCAATAGTGCTAATTTCGATAATCAATATTTACACAGTTTAGAATCACTAGAATTGAAATGATTCAGGCCTTTTATTGAATATCCAAATTGAACTTACCAATAATCCCTCATTTATTATATTCAATCAGGCTCAGATACCTGGTACATGAATACCATATTACCAAGATCATTATGAAATTTTCCTATTATTATACTGTTGGCTGTTTTGTACTGTAGGTAATAAGTTTATTGTGACTGTTAGAAATATTTAATTACCTATGTAGTTACCTTCTAGAGATAATGAAGTTCATCGAATTATACATTTGAATATTATACTGTGGAACCTGTTGATTGCCAGTGGTTCATTACTTTCTACTCCCTGGAGGAGTACTTCAATTCAAATTTTAATCTGTTGTAATAGTCCTTAAAACTGATTCTTATGTATTTTCGTGTATTATTGGTCTCGACTTGGTTCTATACTCCATATTTTAAATTCATAGTCTTAGTGTACTTATTGTAATGTCAAATTTAATAAGATAAGTTAGTTATATAGGGAAAAAAAAAAAAATTATTTTATATTCAAATGTTATATCTCACTCATTTGACGTGTGTAAACATTAACAATGTAATAACATGAATAAATTATTGTATTGTATTGTATTGTATTGTATGAATATCAATTATCATCATATATTGGCCTCAACAATTAACAAAATGTAACGCGAACACTTGCTTTATTGTGTCATTGTGTTTGACTGAAGCATGCGAAACTGGAAAGTTCATCTATATAATTGCCGTTCATAATTAATGAAGTTAAATCATGGAAAAATGAGACAAACAAACCTTCGGTCTTAGTTCATGCATGAGTGCACACGTATTTTCATGATTTTCTCCTGGGAATACCACAGAAGATGCCAATGTCACGAATGCTGCCATTATGAGGTGGCAAGCCGAGGCCTCTGTTGACGAAGTTTTTATGTATCAAATTCTACGTTCCAAATATCCTCCCTTGCGATTTTTCAACTAGGGTATTCTTACATTTGAAAGAACTACGAGGAGCAGTGCGTACACGTGGAAGTAATTCGAATAAAAGTCATTCTAGTATTTTTAGTCGTACTTTCTCCGAACATAATAGACTAAGGGGGTCTCCAAACTACGGCCCGCGGGCCAAATCCAGCCTGCCAGTGTCATCCATCTTGCCTGCGACAATGTCTTATTGTTAAACACAGAATGATAATTACTCGGCAAGCTAAAACTAAAGGACAAAAATGATGACACAGAAAACTTAACTCAAGTAGTATACAAGCTTAAGCTAATTAATTACTAACAAATAATTTAAATGAATCACAGTAGAACTAAAACCACTGATGGGATTTATGTAATTGTGATTTACCACCGAGAATAGTTTGAAGTTGTGGATCTGACTTCACGCCATGGACGTCGGCAAGGGGGGCAAATCGGGCATTTGCCCTCCCCCTGGTTTGAGTGGAAACAAGTGAAATTACAACAAAATCAAAAGCATACATTTTTCAAAAAATATAAAATATTAGAACATGTTGACAATAGAAATACACAACCAGAGAACGAACTTAAAATATAAACATATTTTTTCAAGTTACTTATTCTTTAAACAAGAGCTGCATTCTTCTGGGGCGAAGCCCATATTTATTAATTACTGCATTAATAAATGCTGTATTTTCCCGGACTCTTTCACGATGAATACTCATCATAAAAAGTCTGGAAAGTCTATCATAGTCGAGCTTAGCCATGTCTTGACTGTCTTAATGTGTTGAAGGGCCTCTCTACAGTACAGATTGTGGCTGGAAAAGTTAATCAAATTTTGATTGCTTCCGTTACAGAGGGCATATTGCCCAACAAGTTCCACATCTCATACAAGGATAGTGCCTCTGGTAGAAAGTTATCCAAAAGATCACCGTTGAAGTCTTGAATAGCGGCTGCTACCTCTAAAAATGGTTTCAAAGTCATGCTCCGCATGGTTTTTGGATGAAGTTCATATAAGTTGTATATTTAGAATGTTTTTCTGAGAATCGATCCTCTAGAACTAGATATACTGAAATAGAGTTTCTAGATATGGAATGATAGTACGCGCCCCATGACATTGATGGATGATTTTTTCGATTAATCTGTTTTGATTAATCAACTCAAACCCCAACTTTTGGGCGTCCTCTTTAGTATTTTTTTTAAATATTTTCAAATTTTGTTTCGCAGTCTTCTCTATGCTGTCTGATTATATTCTTCATATAATGGATTTCGCTATAAGATATTACCAAGCTAACCTGCAGGCACATATTCACTTTCAGTATTTTTTTTATCAAAAATCAATAAGTTATTTCTTTAGGTAAGTATGTATTGAAAGACTTACCTATACAAAAAACTGATTGAATCTAGCATTAGAAATGAATTTGAAAAAAGTAAATTTTCGGCAGTGGAGCTCCACCAGGAAGACAACCCCGGGCCCCCGTTTCTTGCCCCCCCTGTCCTACTGGCTGGCGGCGCCCATGCTTCGCGCCTATAATTTGCTCGTATTAACGCTCTTCTTAGAAACTATGAGGTGCTATTTGAGGGTTTTAAATATTTTTTTTCACCGCTGAAATTTGTATGTAAAAATTTAATATGTTATTGCAGGTATTAAAGCTTTGCATTTCTTCAGCTCCTTCAAATTGACTTGTTGGGAATTACCAAATATTCTGAATAGTAATGACATGTAGGCAGGTATATCGATTTGAAGGTTCAAAAGGTAGCTCGAATGTCTAGCAGATGATGATTTGTGAATTTTTAAGCCTTTTATAAATTTAATTTCAGACTTTTGGCAGATGGGGAAGATTTGCACAGCATTTCGATTAATATTGATTTTTGAATGTTGAATGTTTTGAATATATATTGATATATATATATATATATATATATATATATATATATATATATATATATATATATATATATATATATATATATATATATATATATATATATATATATATATATATATATATATATATATATATATATATATATATATATATATATATATATATATATATATATATGGCGGCTCGTGAGGTTTTGGTTTGAGGAGGCTACAAGAGGTGTTAAAAAATACACCATAGGCGAGAATTTTTAGGATTTCAAGGTCAACCGCCTTATAATTTAAATAAAATCAAAGTAAAACAAGCACCCTAAGCTATTAATTTGTTTTCACTTTCGAGTGTCTACCTTGAGACCTACAACTCCTATTTACAATATTCACAAAAACTCTTCTCAGCCAATTAATCAATTCATCTATTCATCAAATTTTTTTTTTTCACATAATAGGTACCTACCTACCTACTTAACGAATTTGTTAACAGCTGGTGAGAGCAAATAAAAAGTTATTATTTATTTTTGAAGATTAGCGGGATTCTGCGATCTTTAACGTTAACAAAATGATCTATAATATCCTCATAAAATTTTTTGTCTTTCGCAAAAAGTTTTACCAATTACTTTTCAATAGACAACAAACTAATATTTTTCAAACGATCCTGGCTCATTGAATTTCGTAAATAAGTTTTAATTCTCTTAAGAGTGGAAAACGAGCGCTCTACGGAAGCCGATGTCACCGGGATAGAAACAATTAGACATAAGAGTTTATAAACTTGGGGTAAATCTTGATTCAAATCATTATTAAAAAGGTATTTAATAGTCCTCACGTGATTTTCATTTTGTCCCAAAATTTCATTGTCATTATAAACGACACACAGTTAACTTTTTATGGCCACCTTATCAAAAAAAGTGTATTTTTGACATAAATTTTCCAAAAGGTTATCTGGAAAATTAGCCGAAAATACGGTTTTATTTTTATTGAGTAAGTCGAAGAAATGCAGTTCTTTCAAATCAGAGAACCTTATTTCTATTTGACCCCTAATTGTATCCAAAATTTCATAAAATATTTGCTTATAGTGAAGCTCCATATCTGCGTAACTGAATTTCTTTCGCTTTGGGCTAAATTGAGTCGTATCATCAGTAGTTTGAAATAGAGAAAATAGTTTTTTAAAATAAACTTCTGCACGGAATTCTGAAATTTTTTTCAAAAGAAACTTGAGCCGATTTCGTGAGTAAATTACATCTGAAAACTTGTGCTGTAAGATTTGAAAAACTATTTCTGTTTGTTCAAAAATTAATTTAAAGAAGTTTAAAAAATATATAAATTCCTCATCTTGTAAGTAAGATATTAATCCGCGTGCTGTATTTAAAGTTACTTTAATGGTGAAAAATTCCTCACTTTCAACTAGGTATAGAATTAAATCCTCAAATAAGAAATAAAGACTAAAAAAATTATTTAATTGATTAATCGCCTTCATTTCTTTAACAAAAGTAAGACTTGAAGTTTGTTTGTATAAAGTGGAATTCTTTTCGATCAAAAAAAATCTCCTTAAATTTTAGCCGCTTACTTATGAAGCAGATTGTATATGTATAAATGTTCACAAACGTTTCCGAGGTCGAAGTAATGTAAAATATTGATACTGGGAAGAAACATTCAGGATTAGTAAAATCTCGACTTATTTCAAAGAGCCAACTTCAAAAAATAAGAAAACAAAGGGTTATTTGAGTACGTGGTCTCCATCTGCCTACTCCACAGAACCGAATTGTTCTATCTATAAGTAAACTCTGATGTGTTTACGACTAATCTTCAGTGCTAACTGACGAGTTCAATATCTGGTGACTGTATATGGGTGTTGTTGATAGATTATATAAAACATCCACAAATAGAGTTTTAACTTCCGGAATGAATATTTTAACGAAATAGAATAACACCGTCAGAATATTCTTAAAGAAGCATTAAATCTTAATTAACCAAGGTAAAACCGTTCTTCTTTTTCACTAAGTGCCACAATATTTTCTAATGTTCAGATTGGTCAATTACCATCTTACGATTTCAAGTACTTGAGTTCATGAATTATTCTTGGAAATCCTCTTTGACCTTTCAAACAGAAGAAAGATTAAACTTCCATTTAAGAATAAGAACCAGGAAACCAAATTTTTGGTTTACAGGGAAATAATTTTGGAATAATAAATAACAAAACAATAGACTGCCTAATTGTAAATATCAACATTGGTTTGTATGGGGTCTGTTCAATAAGTATACAATAAAACAGCGGAAGAAGAAAAACAGTTTTATAATACAAAGAAAACTTTCGTTTTGATAGTGAAGAATATTAAGCAGTGATATTTGAAAAATTATTTCCTATATTATTGTTTCTTAATATAATAAAACGACTTCTAACAAATGCAATGGATGAATTATTACATTATATTTTGTTCATAAACCACGTAAAGTTTTTTGCAGGGGGGATTAGCTCTCATGTTATGCGCAGTTACAGGGGCAGGCCCAACCCTTCCATGGGACACGACAGCCCTCAAGGGATCCATTTTTCTGTGTCGCACAAATTTTTTCATGTCAAATCAATGGCGCCTGTAGGAGGGGGCAAAGTGGGCATTTTACAAAAGAACATTTTCTATTTCGTAATTCGTTTTATACAATATATAAATATGGCATGATTCATAAAGGTTTATAAAATAAATATATTTTCTCAAAATTAAAAAATGTTTCTTCAACCACTTTATTACCCCGAGGCGAAGCTAAGGGGTTATAGTATCACGACAAAAAGTTAGTAGCTGGTCCGATTTTGAAAATTCCAACGGATATCGATAAAACACATATGATTTCATAAGAAAAGTGTTTTCAAAAATTTAATTTATAATACATTAAAAAAATATTGACGTGGCGCCACTTAGAAATAAAAAAATTAGTAAAAATTATGAATTTCACTCAAATTTTTGATTATATCTCAAATACTATACATTTCCCGATATAGTCACCATGAGGAAAAATGATCTGCGATAGACTTATCAGGCATTACGACATGCACATGCGCCGAGGGGTTTTATCATTCCTAGTGCTACGCAGTAGGGTGTCCGGATTTTTATTACATTCGCCTTGTGTGTTAGTTTGGACAATGTATTTTCTTTATTTGTGGAATTCTGGACTTCCATTGTCTATAAAGTATCTGAAACAAAAAAAAAATAAATTAGATTAGTAGATAAATGACAAGTTTAAAAAAGAATATAGCTGAAAAATTAAATTCAATAAATTAGTAGAATTGAATGGAAGTACCTCAAAAATAATGAAATGATTTTAGCAAATAATAAGTTAAAAAATATTGAAAGGATGATGAAAAAAGAAGGAGAAAATATTAAATTATTTAATTAATATTTAATTTTTCAGCTATATTCTTTTTTGAATTTATTCATTCATTTACTATTCAAATTTTATTTTATTTTTCGTTTCAGATACTTTATAGACAATGAACGTCCAGAATTCAACAAATAAATAAAAATGCCTATATCACCTAGGGGGCTCTACATTCTATAGAGAAGAAAACTCAATTTTCGGAAAACCCACGTATGTAATTAATGCTGAACTTGACATCAACCTTTCGCACGGTAGATCCGCTTCAGATAAAAACTTGTTTAATTCGCTTAATAATTGTTTGGGTAAAGTAAACTCGCATAAATCTTACGGGAAGCTTCATCGCCTAGTTGGCTATGTTAAAAAGGTTGGCCGTGGGGTCCAGTGCGAGATTCCAGTAAGATATCTCGATACAAACAACCGACCATCCGCAAGGATAAGTAGTTGGAAGTGTATATAATTTTTTCAATCAGTGTGATTTGCCATGAGAGGGTTCATCTTGTGCTCTAGTGTTGTCCTTTTGATACAAAGTGGACTATGTTTTGTTCAAAGCGAAGGAAGACCTCACATCGTATTTATTATAGCTGACGATTTGGTGAGTTTTGTTTGCCGATTTTCTGACTGGAATATGAATTCAACAGAAAACTGTGATTTTGGTTGTACTAGTTCTAGAATAGATTAGGAATGAAAATTTAATAATTATAGAAACTTAAATACTAGACGAAGTCAGAGAGTCAGCATTCCAGTTAGAGTTATTATCAAATTAAATTCATTATAGCTGACGATTTGGTGAGTTTTGTTTGCCGATTTTCTGACTGGAATATGTACTCAACAGAAAACTGTGATTTCGGTTATTCTACTTCTAGAATAGATTAGGAATGAAAATCTGAATTCTCGAAACTTACATACTGTAGGAAGTCAGTGTGCCAGCATTCTAGTGAGAGTTATGCTCAAATTGTATTTATTATAGCTGACGATTTGGTGAGTTTTGTTTGCCGATTTTCTGACTGGAATATGTACTTAACAGAAAACTGTGATTTTGGCTATTCTAGTTCTAGAATAGATTAGGAATGAAAATATAATAATTATAGAAACTTAAATACTAGACGAAGTCAGAGAGTCAGCATTCCAGTGAGAGTTATTATCAAATTAAATTCATTATAGCCGATGATTTGGTGATGTTTGCCGATTTTCTGACTGGAGTATATACAAAACAGAAAACTGTGATTTTGGTTCTTCTTTTTTTTGAATAGATTAGGAATGAAAATCTAATAATTATTATAGAAAGTTACATACTTGAATAAGTCAGTGAGTCAGAATTCTAGTGACAGTTATTCTCAAATAATATTAATTATAGCTGACGATTTGGTGAGTTATGTTTGCCGATTTTCTGACTGGAATATGTACACTGTGATTTTGGTTATTCTAGTTCTAGAATAGATTAGGCATGAAAATCTAATAATTATAGAAACTTACATACTAGACGAAGAGTTATTTAAAAATTAAATTCATTAGAGCTGATGATTTGGTGAGTTATGATTGCCGATTTTCTGACTGAAGTAAGCACTCAAAAGAAAACAGTGATTTTGGTTATTTTAGTTCTAAAATGGATTAGTAATGAAAATCTAATTATTATAGAAACTTACATAGTGGACGAACTCAGTGAGTCAGCATTCTAGTGAATGCTGACTCACATATTCCCAAATTAAATTCATTATAGCTGACGATTTAGTGAGCTTTGTTTGCCAATTTTCTGACTGAAATATGTACCCAATAGAACTGTGTCTTTGTTATTCCAGTTCTAAAATAGAGTAGGCATGAAATTCTAATAATAATAGAAACTAACATATTAGACGAAGTCAGTGAGTCAACATTCCAGTGAGAGTTATTCCCAAATCATATTCATTATAGCTGACGATTTGGTGAGTTATGTTTGCCAATTTTCTGACTGGAATATGTACTCAACAGAAAACTGTGATTTTGTAGTTCTAGAATAGATTATGGAAACTTACATATTAGACAAAGTTAGTGCGTAAGCATTCCAGTGAGAGTTATTGAGCAGCATTTAAAGTTACCTAATGATAAGAAAGCATTGTGAGAGGCCTCGGTAGCCCAGCGGTAGGGTGTATCGCTTGTAAACCGAGGATTGTGGGTTCGAGTCCCACCTTGCTCTTGGGTGTTGTGTATGTCCAATGAGATTTAGAGGTTCTAAATATGTTTAACTGTTAGATAATGACTCAGTTTCAAGTCCATTGGCCGTTCGGAACCGGCGTTAAACTGTAGGTCCTTGAGAAAAAAAGCATTGTGGTGGTAATTTAGAAGAATATACAAAAAGAGAGGAGTCGTTGTCATCCAGCCAGAACTATCGGAAATATATGCATTATTATACATCATCACGAAAAATGTCATTAACTCTGTAGATGAATTTATTCAATAAATAATACATTGAAAAATCAGTTTCCTTTATAATTCATTCCGATCCCTGATTATGATAATTGTACATCCTGCAACGTTTTGAAACTTCCATAACAAGATGGATACCCGCTCACATCTTCCAAGAGATGGACATATAAAATCCAAAAAAACATAAAAACGTCAATACAAACATGAAATATTCAATGAATACATATCAAGTATCACATAAATTAATGAAATTCCAGCATATAGGTATGTTCTCATTATTGATTAGGAATATTGCTGAGCATAAAAAGAAAATTTGACTGATTAAAGTCTCATTAATTTTGAAATATACTGTATTCTCAAAAAAATCGTATAATAATCTACAATTGAGACATCACTTTATGTTAATACACGACTGACGTATTCTCTCATTATAATATCATCCTATCTTTCAATTTAATGACCGATTTCCATTGAAAATCATGAAACGATTATACAGATAAAGACGTTAATTGAAGAAAATATGTGTAATTCAACGAATTAATTAAAATTAATTAGAGAAGTGAATACTTTTTATGAATCGTGAACAGGTGATGTATGAACTGTCGATTCAAATATAAAAGTGAAGAAATATGTCATTTATAGTACCTATATCACGAATAAATTTCTTCAAAAGGTTGATAATTATTAGGATTTATTTATTTACTTATTATATTTTATTTATTTTTCAACTATAGAGGATAACAAACCAGTAAAGCATAATACAGTACCCACTCAAAGATAATGAAACGGATAGCTATAATGAAATAACAATAATAAACAAATAAAAATTTTTTTTTATTGAAAATCAAGACTTAAGAAACTAAGATGACAACAAAGAAAAATCACTCTGACAACAACACTGCCCCAGACACACCAAAGAAGTTTATGTTCTAGTCTAGTCTAGACTATCTAGCTAGATTCTATAACAATAGTTTTCTAGAATCTAGAGATGAAGTAGTATCATAATTTATTTTCAGAAATAGTATAGGTACCCGATGTTTTATTGGTTCTCATTTTCATTGAACACGTAGTATAATATTGTAGCAAAGCAAAACGCCCAGAAAAAGAATTTGAAACGAAAATTTGGTGAATTTTCTCTTATTTTAACTTTTTCTTCTGAAATTTTTGATTTATATTAATGTTAATCATTTGTTTCTATGATTAGACCAGGATCTTTGTGATTTCTCATGGATGGCGTTTTAGGGTTTATTCAAATACCTACTCATTATGTGTTCAAGGAGTTAGAAAGCTATAGTTTGCTTGTATTCAAGGACATCATTTTTATAAACAAAACATCATTGAACACTGAGATATCTATTTGAAAACCCAAAGATTAATCAAAGAAATCTCCCAGTGGAGCCAGTTTTTTTATCATACCAGTTTAGCGCTAACCTATATTCATATGAATATTCTTCATTTTCAATATTAACTGTCGATTCGGTCCATGGAAATAATATGAATTTTAGCGTTGCTAACGGCAATGCCTGCAAACGTGTAAAAAACATCGAAAAATTTAATACGATGCAGAAGCTCAGATATGGTGGCCACTTACGGGTGCGGAGTAACATGAGTTTCAGATTATTGGCGGTACTACTAGACCTGGAGGGATATACCTATCGATTCCGAACGAAAGCGCTGTGATGCGTTCGAATGTCATAGGGGCTTCTCTTGGGAATTATGCGATGGTTATCATGGTTCAATATAACCCACTATGTTAGGTCAATGGACCTAACACTACTGAAGAGCTCACTGAATAGCGAAACAGTCTGTCTAGTGTTTCGATCGTGTGTGGCACTGGTCTCGATGTTTCTAACAATTTCCGTTGAAGGTTGGATGAGAATCCCATAGCAATGTCGTCAAAGTTCATAGATCCGTTGAGAGGTAGATTTGATTGATATCAGATGTTTCAAATGGATTTTCCAGTGTTTTATTATATTTTTAGCATATTATACTGTGTGCCAGGTTAGCGAGAAAAAATATGCATATTTAGGTATAGGATCTTATTAATTTTCAACATTGTTTATGAAGCGATAGTTTTTAGGGTTCCGTACCCAATGGGTAAAAACGGAACTAGACTTCGCTGTCTGTCCGTCCGTCTGTCTGTCACCAGGCTGTATCTCAAGAACCGCGATAGTTAGAATTTTGTCGCCAAAATGGCGGGATAGACCATGTGTGACAGAAAACACGAAGGAATAATCAAAGAAAAAACAAATACAAGCTTAATACAATCCACGTGAAAATAAAATTTTTGAATTTTGGATTGATTGGGTCGATACTTGGTGTAAATTAAAAAACATATTGAAACAATGGTTAATAATAACAATGTACACATTTATTAAAAGAAATAACGCATGACGCACGTTTCGGTGGAACTTCACCTTCTTCAGATGCTAGTGGCAAACTAACTATGATTCTCTGTTATATCGAAAACAAGAAATGACAAATTGTACAGGAGGGGTAAATAGAAAGATGGTTGCAAATAATTATTAGAATAGGAAAAACCAATTCCGAACTGCTAGTCAGGTAGATCGGTAAATTTGAAAAGATTAAGAAGGGGGCTTGAAGTATGATCGATTTGGCTATTCCGGAGATGCCTAATTGAGTCCCAAAATTTATAATCCGTCTTAATGATAGCCGAACTGAGTCCCGGAGTTAGGTAAATTGAGTCCCGGGCTTACCTGAGCTTGCACAGTAGGGCTTCGTAATCTGTTCGTAGAATATTAAAACTAAAATTCATATTATATCATATAATTTTATACAATTTACAAATATTTACAATAATATACCTATACCTAATAACATGCTAAATAATCGCTTATTTAATTATTCTAAATTTTTCTCCTACAATTTTAAGAAATTCAAATTTTGATATTGAGTTACAATTTAATTTTAAAATTTGTTCATTTAGAAAATTTTTATTTTTGAGAGTGTGTGAAGAATAAACTTTTTTTTATATTTTTTTGAATGCTTCTAATTTTTATATAAGTGTCACTTTGAAAATCTATTAACACTGTTAAATATTGGAATATATGTGGATGGGCGAAATAAAATGAAGAATTAAACTATGCATGAAAGCTCTCACATGCATTCGTCATCCGTTGTAAACTGCTCGTCTTCTCCGCCCATATTTCTGGTGGAAACCTAGCCGATTCTGAAATATAATTATCGACCAAATAGTCCGCAAATTCCACAACTTTAGAATTCTGTGGTTGTATTGAAGATAAATCTTCAACAAAACAATCTCCTACATCTTCTGGGTTGAGAAATGGCATTGCAAAGCAGTACGTTAAATATTTACCCACGTCGTTGTCTTTGTCTTTGTATAAGGATGATAAGCCTAGTGCTTGAATTTTGTGCCACCTTGAAAAATTTTTTAAATTTATTTCATCTAAGATTTGCAAAATATTTAATGTCAAATAAAAGTACTTATCAATACTGTCCTAAATGAAAACGGCAGCAAATACTTTTCGTAAAGTAAGTATTTCATCTTCTATGGCCTTTCGCTTTAAAGAGTTACTTAAAATTTTGCGATTAAGTACCTCTTCGTTTACTGTATGGTTGTGGTTATCCATAATTTCTGTTACTATGTTGTCAGCACCTTCAGTTTTTAAAAATGCCTTGCATTTTTCTTTTGTCTGTGCACAACAAATCCAACGTTTGGCATTATTTTTTAACATCTTATGGAAACGATATTTGAAGCCATCCAACACAATCAGTTGTTTCCCTCTTTCACTTAGTACAACTCTCACAGAACTCATTTTGACAAACTAACTAACACCGAATAGGTAGGTACAAATTAAACAAACTATATTAAACATTTTGTAGAAAACCCTTTTTATATATGATATCCATAGATGTCTAACCAATGAAATCCTTCGTTCATAGGTAATAAAAATATTATTTGGTATAGATTTAAAAAGTAATTAGGAATTCCCGAAATATGCATATCAGGAGGATTAGAAGGATTAGAAAGATTTAAGTGACCCGGGACTCAATTGGACCATCTAAATTTCTTGACCCTTCTTAATTCAGGTAGACGGGACTCAATTTACCTTTGCCCGGCTATTCAATAGCAGACCGGAATGCTTGTATTTATTTATCTGTAATGATTCTAAAAAATTAAGTATAATTCCCTTACTTTCAGTATTTAATATTTTAAAATCGAAATTGAATGTGTGATTTTCTTGGATTAAATGGTATGCATAATGTGAATCCGACTTCTGATTAACAAAGCTACGTTTGTGTTCTGAAATTCTAGTTTGAAAACTTCTGAAAGTTCTACCAATGTAAAATTAATTGTGGTGATTGTGATATGTTTTACATTGGTAGAACTTTCAGAAGTTTTCAAACTAGAATTTCAGAACACAAACGTAGCTGTTTCGTCTTCAAAGAACACCTACCCGGTGAACAAAGACGTCTGATATGGAGAAAGGCAATCCAATACTGTTCAAAATGAGGCTCAAAATAACTATTTTATCATAAAATATATTCAGCAAAACTGACAATCTCAAAAAATGTAATTTCAAAAATTGACAACGTCAAAAAGGTTTTGTTTTTCATATACAGAGCATCAAACGTTGGGCAAACCACTTCATCGAGTTTATTCAACAGTAGCTTTGTTAATCAGAAGTCGGATTCACATTATGCAAACCATTTAATCCAAGAAAATCACACATTCAATTTTGATTTTAAAATATGAAATGCTGAAAGTGAGGGAATTAAACTAAATTTTTTAGAATCATTACAGATAAATAAACACAAACATTCCGGTCTCCTATTGAATAGCCAAATCGATCATACTTCAAGCCCCATCAATCTTTTCAAAATTACCGAACTACCTGACTAGCAGTTCAGAATTGGTTTTTCGTATTCTGATAATTATTTGTAACCATCTTTCTATTTACCCCTTCTACACAATTTGTCATTTCTTGTTTTCGATATAACAGATAATCATATTTAGTTTGCCATTAGCATCTGAAGAAGGTGAAGTTCCACCGAAACGTGCGTCATGCGTTATTTCTTTTAATAAATTTGTAAATAGTTATTATTAACCATTGTTTTAATATAAAAATTTTTATTTCGAAATCTAGAATCTTCGGTGAAACCATCTGTTTTTTATAGCTAATAAAATAAACTCATTAAATGAACTTGGATGGCAACAGTCATCTGCCCTGCAGCCCTACTTATGAATGAGTACATTAGGTAGTACAGGTCCATTTTAAATATATGGATATGTTGGATAAAAGCATTAGTTCACAATATCTTTAGGAATCTCATGTGGATAACCGCAACACTTCAAATGAAAAAATTAATAATCTGTTTGCAGGGTTGGAATGACGTCAGCTTCCACGGCGGCAACCAAATATTCACGCCTAATTTGGACGCTTTGGCGTACAACGGTATTATTTTGAATAGTCATTATGTCCAGTCAATGGGCACACCATCCAGGGCAGCACTTTTCACCGGGAAATATCCGAACAAGCTGGGTAAGCACGATGAGGTTAGCATGGATGTGATGTAATATTTAAAATCGGAAACGACGAAGTTTTCTCTCATCTTTCTTTTAAAATTAATATTAATTAAATGAAGTAAAACGATTGGCTTGGTTCCACCACTAAAATTAGTTTAATTTACTCGACATATGTTTCGAGCTAATAAGACATAATTGAGAGCTGATGACAAACTAAAGTTGAAAATGTAACGATCTATCTATTCATAATACTGCTTTGATGACTGGGTAAATACTAATAGGCCAAGCTACAGAGATTTAGAGTGAGCATTTTGTGCCAAAAATGTTAGAAGAAAACCAGCTCCGCCATTGTTTGTCAAATAGTTTCACATGATATAGTGATATGTTTTTCACTCGACTTTATTATTTATATCTTTGTTATTAACAATTTGATGCAAAAAATCGCGTTTTTTTTAGTTGTTTGCTTATAAAATTGAAACTATCAGAGTAATCGTGATGGTGTCAATAGACTTATTGTAGAAAATGAAAAGACGAAAAAAATGAGAGGTCGGACGACTCGATCAGACCCTCAGTCTAAGGGAAAATTGGAAAAAACCGGCCAAAATGCAGTTTTTTGAAAAGTTCATAACTCGGTTGTTTTTTGAGTTGTAGCGTAGATCCTCCGATTAGTATTATTTATCAATATAAACTTCATTTGTGCGAAGAGCAGGAACTGTCCGATGCATAGTTTTTGATCTGTGGCCATTTGATTATTTTACTATGCAATTTTCCAGCAGACCTGAATGCGACAGGTATAGTCCGATTTCAATTTACAAAAAAGATTTTGAAAGTAGAATTCTCATAGTCCAAAACGTTCATCTTGGTTTTTCATGAAAACGCTGAGAAATATGTTAAAAATAAAGCTGAACATGACGAAAAAGGGCCGAGCGCGTGAGAACAGTGGGGGTAGAGCAGCAGGCAAGGATAAGCACGACTTTAGAAGACTTTAGAAAACGTCGGCATTTTGAACATGACGGTTATTTCTCGGCCGTTTTTCGTCATGTTCAGCTTTATTTTTAACAGATTTTTTCGGTGAAAATTATTAGTGCATCGTATGTTTATTATAAAAGGTTATGGCATTATTTTTTATGCATAATATTCACATCGTACCGTATATGAAAAAGAAAAAATTACTCCAAACAAATACTTACTGTTAATAAATATTTATCAATAGTTAACGAATAATGTTAGAAAAATACTTTTTCATATTTAATAAATGAATAAATTGTTTCCAACCAAATGAATTTATTTATAGTTAATAAATTCTTCCATCAGTGCATAATTAAACCGCGATGAATATTTTTATGAATGATTTAGCTATATTTTAGTGGAGAAACATTTTTTACTTAAGTTAACCCAGTTTTCTCGCAATTTTATACTGTTTCTTGCGAAAAAAAAATTACGTGATATTTGATGAGACCACCCCCTCCCCCACGTGAGATTGAGTGAGATTTCTCTCGACCCCCTCCCCCTAAACACCTCACGTAATTAATGGATGCCCCCTTAGTGATGATTAAGTTCCTTGAGCTTGCCGATTTAATTCCCAAAGCCTCTAAAAGGTTCATTCTCTTTCCTTTGTTCAATGAATATAGTATTTTTGGGTTATCTAGATCAGGGGTCTCCAAACTACGGCCCGAGGGCCACATCCGGCCCGCGGACAGATTTTATCCAGGCCGCGGAGAGCTAGCATACTTGAAAACTCCTTTTAGAGAACATATTTTTTATAGCAAATTAAATTTAGTTTACTGAAGTATTCTAATTTTATGTTGAATAATTATTAATATGACATCTACATTGATATGGTCATATGCTAACTACTCATAACATTGTTGTAGGCTTATTGTTATTGTTTTTGTGATAAGTTGGATAAAGAAACACAGAATTGTAAAAGTAAGCACATGTATAATATGCAGAAAATTTAACTTCAGTATATAATAACTAACAAATTATTGAAATGAATCCAACTAACATTTTATACATTTTAAATAAAAACATAACTTATAACAAGCATAATGACATATGAAATACTAATGAGAATTATGTAATTGAGATTTTCCACTGACAATAGTTTGTAGTTGTGGACTAATTTTACTTGTACCAATTATTAAAAGAGATTTAAGATGCTCATCAGTTAATTTAGATCTGTAAACATTTTTTGTGTACTTCATTTTGGAGAAGGTTTTCTCACACAAATAAGTAGTACCAAAAATAGAAAATAGCCCACGAGCAAATTTATGCAAATTATCAAATTGTGTCAGTGGAAGACTCCATCAAAGATGAGTTTTGATATTTGTTCTTAATTATGTCACTGCACTGTAGATCAATCATTTCCATTTGAATTTCCGGGGCTAGGGTTTCAATGTCAGTATCAGAAGGATTCTGAAAAATCTTAATTTGATTCGCAATGGCATCAAAGTCCGAGAAACGAGTATCAAAATTTATTTTCAAAGCACTCAAAGTTTCGATTGCAAAATCGATAGGAAACTCAGTCTCAGTGGTGTGGCTGAATATTTCACATGTTTTAAAATGTGAAAAATATTTACTTCGTAGTTGTGATTGAAACAGTATCAATTTCTTCCGGAATGATTTGATATTAGTGTATAAATCCGGAAGATGCTGGTTTTCTCCTTGCAATCTCAAATTCAGTTCGTTCACATGTTTTGTCAAATCAACATAGAATGCTTACTTCCACAGCCATGCGTTGTTTTGTTATTCAGTAAGAGGGCGATGCATTTCATTCAAAAAAATTTCGATCACTGCTCGAAGTTCAAAAAAGCGCTGAAGGACATATATGGTTTTGACTCTCGGAACTTACTGGAGTAATCAGTATGGCCCTAAGGCTGGAAAGTTTGGAGACCCCTGATCTAGATCTATAAAATGGTTGCTTTGAACACAATGCTCCAAAATTCCAGTTACGCTCCTATTTTGAATGATTGATTTTTTTATGTTCTTCCAATCTGGTGCCGATGTTTCTTCCTGTTCGACCAATATAAAAAGCATCACCATCAATACATTTTATTTTATATAGACCAGATTTCTCAACGACCGTTTTTATGTCCTTATTATTCCTACTAATAGTTCTTATATTTATTCAACCTATTGCAACTGAATTTGGAGACCAATTTAATTGAAAAGAATTTTTGGTCATCTACATCTTCAATATTTGGATACACATGCTTGAGGAGCAATTTTTGTTGTTTTTTTCGATATAAGTTTATCAATTATGGACTCTTCATAACTATTATTTTTCGCTATCAACTTTAGTATCTTGATTTCGTTTTCAAATTTGTCTCTGTAATGGCATCAATCTATATACAGGGTGTTCCAGAAAATTTCAATTGGTTATTCCTGAAGACATTTCAAGAAAAAAAGTTCCTATGAATGTAGGTCCGCAAATGCTTCCTTACCGAAATACAGGATGTTAAAGTTTGAAAAAAAAATGTAATTTTTTTAAATATCTTCGAAACTACGAATGCTCTCAAGATGAACTTTAGAACATTGTTATAGCTTCCCAAGCTCCATACACTAATTTTTTCCAAAACGGTTCAGGGGCGGAGAATACAGTGATACCGTGAGTTTTATTAATCCATATTTTTGAGGGAGAGCATTATTGGTAAATAGAAAAGAGATAAGCAATGGATTTGAAGTATATTGAATGAATTTTATCTCTTGCTTCAATTTGATATTCTCAAGCCTTTACTTTTTCACGAAATAGAACAAAGCGAACAATTTTATTGTAACTCAAAATACTAATTAAATTGCGGCCGACTAGCCACAGTCACCTACTATACAGTAAATCCGCGCATGTGCGATTTAGGTAGTTGGGGACAGAATAGCCGTAGATCGTTCTCTTTACCACTTTTACCAGCGACATCCGAACCGAAGAAGCAACATCATAACATCGACCTCCGCCAATTCTAGCATCACCTAGGCATTGTTAATAATTATTGCAAGTTGTGTATATCTGTGTAAATAAAGTTATCAATAATCCAACGCATTTATACATCCCAACGTGATACCACACTATCTAATTTTGACATAAGTTCGGCATTGCGATTGCGAGTAGTCAAGTCAACCACATTTTTAATTCTTAAAAATTTTTTCCAGGAAAATGTTTTAAAGGAATTATGCTTAATTATCTTGAAAACGCTTGAGAATATCGAATTGAAGTAAGAGACAAAATAAATTTAAAAAATTCCAAATTTATTGTATATCCTATTTTTATTTACCTCCCTCAAAAATATGGTTGAATGAAACCCACGGAACCCCCCCGCCTATTCTCCGTTCCTTAACAGTTTTGGAAAAACTTTCAATAGTAGTTTATAGATTTAAAGGAGCTATAACAATGTTCTGAAGTTCCTTTTGATACATTTCGTAGTTTAGAAATGGCATTTTTTTTCAAACTTCAACACCCTGTATTTCTGTGAGAAAACATTTGCCGACCTACATTCATAGAAATTTTTTTTCTTAAAATGTCTTAAAGAATAACCTCTCGAAATTTTCTGACGTTATTCTGGAACACCCTGTGTAAATGAATGAAAAGGCACTCCATTTTATTGCATTTGAATCAGCACTATTTTGATGTAAGTGTGTAGTTTTCAACATTTATATAAAACCTACTCACACAGAATGATACCATAATACATAAAAATAGTATTTATAGATTAAGATAACCCAAAAATATTAAATTCATTGAACAAAGGAAAAAGGAAGGACCTTTTGAAGGGTTTGGAGGTTAAATCGTCAAGCTCAAGGAACTTGTTTTTCACTAATGACCAAATAGACCTTAGTATTTCTCCACTCCTCAAAGCAGTATTATTAATACATAGATTATCATATTTTCTATTTTACATTGTCATCAGATTCTGGTTATGGGTTAAACTCCCGATGAAAAAGTACCACCAAGTGTTGCGAAAGCGAATTCACGTAATTTTCTTTCATTCACTCAGTTCTTGTATATTGATGAAGTTATTTTCTTCGAAAAATATATAAAGTGGTACCAATTAATATATTAAATTCAATTTGAAAATATTAATATGAAACAATAATAACTTGCAGGGTGCATCTACACATTTTTACAAGGGGCACAAGCTCTAAATTTGTTGCCCCCTTCGACCACTTCAATTTGCAAATTTAGCTTTAGTCCTACTGCTAAATCACCTTGTGAAAAATTCAAAAATGTTTAATAATACTTATCAGGTTTATAATTTGAGAACTTACTTTTTGACCTTCTTTATTTTTAGTACCCAAACTTAACACACCTAAAGTATCATAAGAGCTGAGGTTTCGAATTGAGTAAACAACACTGCTGAAACCAAACAAATAGAATTCCAAATTCCTTCGAACGGCAAATTTCGTTGAAATATCCTGTTTTTGAGTTGAAACATCTTTTTATTGGCTTGAAACATCCTGTTTTTGAATTAAAACATCTTTTTATTGACTTGAAACATCTTGTTTTTGACTTGAAACATATTTTTATTGACTTGAAATATCCTGTTTTTGAGTTTAAACATCCTGTTTTTTAGTTGAAACATCTTTTTATTGGCTTGAAATATCCTGTTTTTGAATTAAAACATCTTTTTATTGACTTGAAACATCCTGTTTTTGACTTGAAACATCTTTTTATTGACTTGAAACATCCTGTTTTTGAGTTGAAACATCTTGTTTTTGAGTTGAAACATCTTGTTTTTGAATTGAAACATCCTGTTTTTGAATTAAAATATTTTTTTATTGACTTGAAACATCCTGTTTTTGACTTGAAATATCTTTTTATTGACTTGAAACATCCTGTTTTTGAGTTTAAACATCCTGTTTTTTAGTTGAAACATCTTTTTATTGGCTTGAAACATCCTGTTTTTGATTTGAAACATCTTTTTATTGACTTGAAACATCCTGTTTTTGACTTGAAATATCTTTTTATTGACTTGGAACATCCTGTTTTTTAATTGAAACATCTTTTTATTGACTTGAAACATCCTGTGTTTGAGTTAGAACATCCTGTTTTCGAGTTGAAACATCTTGTTTTTGAGTTGAAACATCCTGTTTTTGACCAATTACATCCCTGTTCTCTAATTTCAGTTTAGTCCCGAATTTAACAAATTTATTCCTACAGGAATGCAGGGACCTTCTATCGAAGTGGCCGAAAGCAGGACTCTCCCCGAGGCTAAAATATTACCGCAATATTTCAAGGTGAGTTGAACATTGGTTCCCTTTTATCTTCACATTTCTTTTTAGGGGGACGAATTTATTAATTAGCCACCAAATAAAGGAAAAGCTTCGCTTTTAATTCGCGCGTTGTATTTCGCTCCTTTTCGTAGAAACTTAAGAGGAACTTTCGGGGGAAAATATAATTAATTTTTCCGACTTATTACGCGGAGATGAGATTGGTGACATTTATTTTGAGCTACTCGAGAGGAGTGAAACGAAACCTTGTTCTTGTAATTTGTAAAAAAATTTATAATTAATCAACTTGACGAGTTGGTCGACGTCTGTAAGAAATTTCGCTGAGCTGAAAGGAAAAATATATATTGATTTAACTTCTCAGAAATCGGAGAAAATTCTGCAGGAATTAGGAAACATAAAAAAATTTCGAAATAACAAAAAAATTCCAATAATTTATTCGAACAAAGGCATTATTTCGAAAATACTGCGATATTATTATTCTAATTATCTGTAAAACAATACCAGCGCCATCTGTTGGTGTATCTAAGTGGCTTGGATTGAAGTTTATAGAATTACAACTTCAGAAGAAATATTTTGATCATCAATTTATGGGTATAAAGTCATCCGCCTAGACAGGAAGGCAACCCCTTTAAGAATCGGGGGTTAGGGGGCATATAATTCTAAAGGCATTTTAATTCTCTTTACAAAACAAAAGTGTTTTTTCTGCTTTTACATGAATGTGAAAACCCCGTAGAAAAAAGTATTCAAACTAATTTTACATAATTAAATATTCTAATTGTACCTAAACCATTTATATCCACATGTGACTTTCCTTATAATTTATGAGATATTTATGTATGTTTATTATCTTGTATTTTATGGAGCAATAAATTATTATTATTATTATTATTGTCCGGAACAATTTGTAAGATTTCATATGTTATTTCCCCACATGCTATTACTTATCGAATATCTTCCGAAGAGTTAAGTTATATTTTATAAATAACACTTTCCAAATAATCCAAGAAAAACAATTCAGTTGTATGAAATCTGGCGATCTTGAAGACCATTTTATGAAACCCCTCATGCCAATATATTCGAAAAATATTCATTCGACAATTCACGTACAGGGGCCACAGTGTGGTAGCGCGCCACCCTGTTGAAAAAATACATGAATCTCTTAAATCTGATCATCTCAAAAAATTCCATAATGCGAGGATATATTAGATCTTGTTTCAAATTGAGGAAAGATTCACCCGTTAAAGTATCAGTTAAAAAAAGACAAACAATAGTATTACCCAAAATTCCAGCCCAAGCATTCAACAAAAATTCTATAACTTTTGGAAGAAAATCTCTTACCATTTGAACATCTAATTAAATAAAATTATTTGAAAACTTTTTTTTTCGATTTATTTCAACGACACTTCCAATGCTTCTTTTATATTTACTTCAACGGAAAACAAAAGTTTTTTGCATGTTTGTAGAGAGAATTGAAATAACTACAAAATTATATGCCACATGAGTTTCCGGCCCATTTGAGATTCTTGAAGAGCTTACATCCTATTTAGGGAGATCTTCTCTTCATCCATGATATGACTACCAAAGATGTCTCACTTGAAAGCAAAATCGACCTATCTAGAAATCAAAATCAACCTGCCTCGAGGTTTTCCAGAAGAACAACTACCATAAAAAATATTCAAGGCAGACTGTTTTAAATGTGCCACCCTGTGTATATGCCCATTCAAGTATAAATAAACTACGTTTAGAAATTAATCATACTTCCCCGAAGAAAACTTTTTAAAATGGAAAAGGATCAACCAGGTTAACATTTACAACAAATCCCCAGCGTCATCGATACCTGACCATTTAAATATACCTAATGAAATTAATGATTACTTTCTACAAGCTTCTCATAGTGTTATTTCGACTGATCGCACTTTAATGAATTTTTATTCGCAAAATAGAAAATGTACTTTTGATGATCTTTTATATTTTGATTCTGTTCCTGTTGCAATCGTAGGAAAATATTTGACTCAAATAAAATCGAGAGCTACTGGTTCGGATTTAATTAATGTCGAAATGGTTCAGTTACGTTGTCCTGATATTCTGCCATAACAACATCATAAATTCTTGTCTACTTGAATCTGTCTTTCCTGACTGCTGGAAAATCTCACGTGTCACGCCGTTACCAAAAAAGAAGGATATATCTCAACTGAGTGATTTACGTCCTATTCGTATTCTTCCGTGTTTATCAAAGATATTAGAACGGATTATGTACGATCAAATCTCAGAGCATTTGAAAAAATATGAGATACTTCCAAGATTCCAATCGGGGTTCCGACCAGGACATAGTTGTGCAACAGCTTTGTTGAATGTAACAGACGACATTATGAGGGCTGTAGGTGATGGTAAATGTACAGTTTTAATTTTGTTGGCCTACTCAAAAGCCTTCGATACCGTGATTCATAAACTTTTGATTTCGATTTTTAAGTATGCTGGATTTTCAGACTCTGCTGTTAGTATGATTGAAAGTTATCTCTGCGATAGGTGTCAGTACGTTGAAACCTCGGCCGGTCAGTCAGAGAGAGGAAGTTTCCGCTGTGGTGTTCCTCAGGGATCTATTTTGGGTCCCTTATTGTTTAGTATTTACACAAGCAACATAACTTCCTGCTTGAAACATTGCAAGGTACATCAATATGCCGATGATACACAATTGTATTACTCCTTCTTCCCGTCAGATTGGTATCTGGCTAAACAGTATATGGAAGATGATATTGAAAGATTGGTTTGTTCTTCTCGGCGTCATGGCTTACAGATTAACCCAGCAAAGTCGTCGGTTATGGTGTTTGGGAGGAATAAGGCTTTTGTGCGGTCGGTCTTGAACCTAAGGGTTGCTGGTTCCATTCTGCAGTGAGCAGGTTGCAAGGAATTTAGGGATGTACATAGATGAAGATTTTCGTTTCAGAACGCACGTTGGAAAATGTCTGCAGAAAGCTTACATGTCATTGAAATTGCTCTATCCACATCGACATATTCTCAGTCAAAATTTGAAAATTACATTAACTAATGCTTTGGTTTTGAGCCATTTCAATTTTTGTGACCCTGTATACTCACCATGTCTGGATACTATGGATAGGAGGAGAATAGAACGGATTCAGAAGTCTTGTTTAAGATTTGTGTACGGCATAAGAAAGTTTGAACGGATTTCGCACAAGTTGAAGGATGCTAAATGGCTGTCGATGGAAAATAGAAGGAAACTTCACTGCTTGGTTATGTTTCATAGGATTATACTAAGTGGATCGCCAGCATATCTATCGGATAAAATTGAGTACCGGACTGATGTACACAACTTGAACTTGAGATTCAAGGGACTTATTTCACCACCGTCGTACAGAACAGCTATCTTTAGACGTGGATTTACCTACAACGTGTATGCACTATACAACGGAATACCCACTGAATTGAAGCGTGAGGTTTCTTTATCTCTTTTTAAAAAGAAGTTGAAGGAGAGATTAATGAGCATATAGAGCATCTAGGGTGACACTTCAATGGCGAAGTGGCTGGACATGATCGTATTCGTTCATTTATTCATTATTGCTTTTTTTTTGTGTTTGCTTCTAACTTTGTTTATCTCTGTAATAGGTTAAGAATTATTTTGTTTTCTGGGGCTGAACTCGAACATTTTTAAATTATTTTCAGCTCCTTTTTGCATTCAAATTCAATGTATCTTTTTTTGTTTGTTTTGTTTTGTGTCTATTTGTTTCTTGAATGTAAATAAAGATTATTATTATTATTATTATTATTATTATTATTATTATTTAATATGGGGTTACGCTCCACCGTCACCGTAAGGTCTATAGAGGTCCTATATTGAGACTATCTAGTTCTAGGGTAATTATAAATTTCAATATCTGGGAAAGCTTTAAGGAGATACATGATCCTTAATGAAAATTAGATTTCATTCACTTACGCAAGACACCTTCTCATCATCTAATTGTGTTTTCTTTCAGGAAATGGGATATTCGACCTATTTAGTAGGAAAATGGAATCTGGGACATTCTAGATGGAACGCTACACCTACGTTTCGAGGATTCGACCATCATTTCGGATATTTTAATGAATACACCAGTTATTACGATTATCTCTCGACGTGGAAGGTAATATTTAAAAAAACAGAATAAGTCAAAAGAGTTAAGCAAAATATATTTTCGATCGAAAGCCATGAAACAACACAAATTTTAACAAGAGTAGTGATTTTTTAATCTTGGTGTATATAATAATAATAATAATCTTCATTTTGAAACATGTCAAGCACGTCTACAACATCTAATGCTACACATACACCTAAATAGTGTCAAAAAAATAGTACCAAAAATACTTCCCACCCCTACTGACCATGAAACAAAGATCAATTAAGATACTCTTGCACTGAGTAGGGTTCCAATTCAATAATCATATCTTTTATACTTATATATATACACACATATACGAGGGCAATTCAGAAACTAACCTCCGATTGGTCACAGTGCGGGTAGTGGGGGGAGTAGCGCGCCATCTGTGCATTCACACGCTCAGCAGGTCAGTCGGCATCAAGTCGTAGTCGAGTGAACATCGTACCTGCGCTAGTTTAGATTTTGTGGCAGTTTGAAATGTGTGCTGCAATAGAAAATCCCGCCAAATGTGAAGTGCGTGCTGTTATAAGGTTTTTTTACAGCCAAAGGATACTCTGCAGCAGCTATTCATCGTGAGCTTTGTGCCGTGTACGGACCAAAAGTTATGAGTGAAGGAGTTGTCCGTGAATGGGTACGTTTATTTAAAAGTGGACGAGAAAACGTTCATGATGAAGAGAGGAGTGGTAGACCATCCTTGGTGACTGACGAACTCGTTCAGACAGTTGATGCAAAAGCTCGTGAAAATCGACGTTTCACAATGGCGGAGTTGTCTACTGATTTTCCACAGATTTCTAAGACTCTTTTGTACGAGATAGTGACAGCAAGATTGGGTTACCGTAAGTTCTGTGCACGATGGGTGCCCAAAATTCTTACCGACCACCACAAAACTCAAAGAATGACCTCTGCATTAGACTTTCTGTCACGTTATGAGGACGAAGAGAACCATTGTTAAACAGAATCGTGACCGGTGACGAAACCTGGATTAAGTACGTGAACTCTGAGACAAAAAGAACAATCAAAGATGTGGGCACATTCAGATTCGCCTACCAAACCAAAAAAAGCCCGGCAAGATTTTTCTGCCAGAAAACTGATGGCAACGGTGTTTTTGGGATGCCAAAGGGGTGTTGTTGGTTGAATTTATGGAACGTGGTACGACTTTTAATCAAGACGTGTACTGTGAAACACTAAAAACATTACGACGGGCTATACAGAACAACGCCGTGGTATGCTGACTTCCGGTATCGTTTTTTTGCACGATAACGCCCGTCCTCACTCTGCTCGCAGAACAACAGCCCTTCTTGAGTCCTTCAAGTGGGACGTTTTCAACCATCCACCTTACAGCCCAGATCTGGCGCCAAGCGATTATCACCTCTTCATGCATATGAAGAAATGGCTCGGGTCCCAGCGGTTTGATGACGACGAAGAGCTCAAAGATGCGGTCACAGGCTGGCTCAAGGCACAAGCGGGTGATTTTTATGCAGAAGGAATTTCAAAGCTTGTGAAGAGATACGATAAGTGCCTCAATCGTTATGGAGACTATGTCGAAAAATAGTGCAAAGATGTAGTTGTAAGATGTATATATTAAAATATTTTTACTTAACTTGGTGTATTTTTTTCAATCAACCGGAGGTTAGTTTCTGAATTGCCCTCGTATATATATATATATATATATATATATATATATATATATATATATATATATATATATATATATATATATATATATATATATATATATATATATATATATATATATATATATATATATATATATATATATATATATATATATATATATATATTTTATATACATATAAGAAAGATGTTTTTTCTTAAAATCAATCTATGCTTAGTTTAATCAATATTGCAAAGCTAGTTTTCTTTTCCATTCATACAAGTAAATACCATAGACTATCAAGATACCATTTTTTACAAACACTCCTCTACATGAATCAAGAACTCCCAATTTAAATTAAATATTAATCTAAAAATTCTTTTTTGTATGACAAACAACCTCTGAACTAGAACTCCAACATATAATCCCATATCTTAATTTAGATTCCTTGTAAGGTTATTTCATATGAATGAGGTGAGCTAGGGTAAGCTACACTGATGATATATATATTAAATAGAAACGTTTGTATTTACCTCTTGAATTCGAGCCATGTTTCAATTTTTCATCACTGTAGTTTAAAGACATTTTTGGAGTTAGTTGGATCTCCTTCTTCAAAATTTCAATGTGCTATCTTTGGCGTTCAATTGAATTTTGATATTGCATTTAGGTATATCATCAGCCTGTTTTCTTGTTAATTCAAATTATATGAAAATGTATATATATATATATATATATATATATATATATATATATATATATATATATATATATATATATATATATTATATATATAATATATATATATATATATATATATGTATATATATATATATATATATATATATATATTATATATATATATATATATATAAATATATATATATATATATATATATATATATATAAATAATAAATTCGATGGACGATGAATCAACTCTGTGGTAGTTCATATTTATATTAAAAATTAAATAATAAGGAAACAATTTGTCTAAAAACCACAAAATGAAAATAACTTCTTATTCGACTAGTTTCGCCTGTTACAGCATTATCAAGACTGATAATGCTGTAACAGGCGAAACTAGTCGAATAAAAAGTTATTTTCATTTTGTGGTTTTTAGGCAAGTTGTTTTCTTATTATTTAATTTTTAATATATATATATATATATATATATATATATATATATATATATATATATATATATATATATATATATATATATATATATATAAAATTATGTGAAATAGTACATTTATTTGAAACTAAACAAATAATCCTCCTAGAGGAGATGGTTATAAGAATATACTAAGCATCGAAATATCAACATATACCCTAGACGGTAATTGTTCGAAATGTTAATTTGTTTATCACAATCGATGGAAATTGATAGACAGACTGTTTCGCTCTTATCTGTCTATCAATTTCCATAGATTGTGATAAACAAATTAACATTTCGAACAATTACCGTCTAGGGTAGATGTTGATATTTCGATGCTTCGTGAACTCTTATAACCAGCTCCGCTAGGAGGTTTGTTTGATTAGTTTCAAATAAATGTCCTAGTTCACTTCATTTTATTGCCACGAACGTGTGTCGTTAACACGAAGAATTCTGTTTTCCATATATATATATATATATATATATATATATATATATATATATATATATATATTTATTCGAATTGCCTGTGAACTATTTCTAATATCTTGATAATTATTAGCAATAACAGGCTTGTTGAATCTCAAAAAACTCGATTTTATTAAAAAGTTGACGTTTCGCCATGACATTCGTGGCGGAAAGTCATCTTTTTAATAAAATCGAATTTTCACATTTTCGTCGAAAATATGACGAAAACATTTTTTTATTGCTTATCAAAATTTCCTCTTCTTTAGTTCAACGGAAAGGATTACACAGGCTTCGACTTGCGTAATGATAAGAATCCCTCATGGGAGACAGTTGGCAAGTACGCCACTGACTCGTTCACGGAATACGCGGCGAACGTCATCACAGGCCACGACCCCACTAAGCCACTGTTTCTGATGATGTCCCACTTGGCAGTGCATCGAGGGAATGAGGGAAAACCACTAGAGGCCCCACAGGAAGCTGTGAACAAATTTAGGCACATAGTGGACGCAAACAGGCGAACTTATGCAGGTAGGATATTTGGCGGCTTTCCCATCATTGGCGTGCAGATGACAGGGTACTTTTTCTCGAAAATATGAACAGGGTAGATATATATATATATATATATATATATATATATATATATATATATATATATATATATATATATATATATATATATATATATATATATATTTATAATAAATATTAGGTATACTACGCCACTGACATATTAATTTTTTTCGAATTTGAATTAACTAAATTACACACTTACTACAATATTGGTTTGAAGGTGTCCTTGCTGAGACGAAACGTACGTTATTCAATGAAAATTGGAAATATTGAGAAAACAGACATTCAGTTTTGATTTCTCTAATAATTTTTTGAAATTAATTTCGTTTTATAATTATTCAATATACATTTATTTTCTCAATATATGAGTAGTCTAGTAAAAATGTAGAATTTAATGAATATTTTCAAGTTACTGACTTCTACTGCCTATATAGAGAAAAAGTTTTTCAGTAATCAAAAATTATGCTATCTGAATTCAACCATCGAAAAACATTATAATTTCCATCTTATAGAAAAAACACTATCTCAATCAATCACGTCACAGTTCGAGAAAACGAACACCTTGTTTTTGTCTTATTCAGCCTCAACTGTGCTGTGTACTCAAACAGCTGTAAAGTTGTAATTTGGCACCAGGACAGAAAAATATATGCGTCGGAGTGAACTCGTTAAATTCCTAAGTGCCTGATGATTCATAAGATTGCCAAAACATTCCTCGAATGCTATTAACTTTCAATTTTTTACCATAGTGTCAAAAATGAAAGCCAGTTAATGTGAAAACCTTAAGAGTCAGTTTATAATTATTAGCAATTTTTACTCATTCAACTCATTCATATATATATATATATATATATATATATATATATATATATATATATATATATTATATATATATATATATATATATATATATATATATATATATATATATATATATATATATATATATTGGTAAGATCAACAAGAGAAAATCTACAGTAATTGAGAACCCACTGTATAGGCATATCATTCATAAAGACACAATAATTTCCAAAATTATGTTGAAATATTTAAAGCTCATCAAATTTCACTAAACCTCTTCAGTGTTGTGAACTCAGAAATATTCGTTAGTGCAAAGTTAGTGGATGAAATAATAACAGCTGTTGACAATAATGAATTGCTAATACTCGTGCTGCTTGATTATTCCAAGGCCTTTGACAGAATAAATCATGAGTTACTGTTGGCGATATTTCATTTTGTGGGCTTTACTGACCCCACCATAGATCTCTTTCGTAATTATCTGAAGAGCAGATCGCAATGTGTCATTTATAACAATCAAAAGTCAGATATAATACATTTTTCTTGTGGAGTACCACAAGGGTCTGTCCTCGGGCCATTGTTCTATATTATTCATACCTTTCAGCTAACAAGTTGTTTAAATGATTGTCAGGGGCATCTATATGCTGACGATACACAAGTATTTTTGGCGTGTCGTAGGGATAAAATTCTTCAAAGTGTGGATATCATGAATTCGGATTTGGATCGACTCTCTGCTCTCTCGAGGTCAATGTGCCTAACAATAAATCCTGAAAAATCGGTTGCGATGGTATTCGGCAGGGGAATGGGTAGACAGATATGTGAGGAGAGCACTCGCATCATTATGAGGGACAAAATTATTCCATGGTCATCGGGGTCCAAAAACCTGGGACTGATGTTAGATGAAAATTTGAGGTTTACGGGACACATAAATATGCTTCTGAAGAGAACTTTCGTGAACCTTAAGTTAATATATGGATGTAGGGAACTCTTGAACCAAAGGCAATTGAAATTACTTTGTGATGCCTTGGTGTTGTCACACTTCAACTTTGCTGATATTGTATATGGCCCTTGCCTCTTGAAGACTGACGAAATGAGAGTACAAAGGATTCAGAATAGTTGTATCCGAGTGATATATGGTCTCAAGAGAAGAGATCACGTGTCTCACAAACTCGCTGAATTGAGGTGGCTGAATATGAAAAATAGGAGGCGTTTACATGTGTCATGTTTTACATTCCAACTTTTAACTGAAAAAAAGCCGGTGCACCTCCATAGGAAAATTAGATTCAGATCTGATATTCACAACTTAAATATAAGATTTAAGCACAGACTTGCCATTCCTCGTTTCAACACTTCTCTTTTTAAGCGTTCCTTCTCATACATTTCAGTAGCTACAATGAATAGTATACCAGAGAACTTTTTTTGTTGTAAATTCGTTTCTTTCAAGAAAAGAATGAAATAGTTACTTTTAGACCAGCAGTAGCAATTGCCTATATTCTGTATTTTTACATTATTAACTATTATATCAGCATCCAGTTCTTTGTGACTAGTATGTTTTGTATATTTCCTTCATTCTGTATGGTTCTGGAGTTTTTTTTTGCTGTTTTTTTTAGTTTTGTTTTTTTCTCTCATTGTTTTGTTTTTCTTCAATGGGTGGTTCTATAGCAAAATCAAGTATGCTTCTCGGTAGGATTAATCAGCAATGCTGTATCCCATGGTGCCTAAGATTACAGATGACACGTTATAGTGATATTGATAAGTTTGTATTATATATGTATATCCAATATTTGTAACTATGTTTATCGCAGTCTATATGAAAGGGTATCAATAAAGTCTATTATTATTATTATTATTATTATTATTATATATTTCGTATTTAGTGTTTATTCTCAGAATGAATTTTAATTTTACTTAGTAGAAGATTTATGAATAAATCAGTAAGTTTTTACTAAACTAGCCCCTAAAAATGATAGAAGCACGCCTTTGGTTTTTAACATCGTTAGATAATTTTTGTCATTTCACGGGATGGAAAAACTCTACGTGTAGAATGAAGGTGTGTTTCATTGTTTTCACTTAGGACGTGTACACAACCTGTAGAACGAAAGAGGATCCGAGAATTCAATTACTGGAGCCCTAACGAACAGCTATAGTCACACTGAATTTCCGAGTGGATTGAAAAATTCGTTATCTCTATAATTCCAGATGATTCATGTGTAATTCCTGTAGTTAGCGCGCCTAAAGAAGTTTTTGCTGAAAAATTTGAGTTTGCATTCATTTCCGACTACCATTTACAAACATAGAAGGTTGACACGTCAATATAATTTTGAATTTACGTGATGTTAATATCTTGTTATTTTTTTATGTATGAAAACGATTTTCTTTTACTCACTAGGGACCTACAGTTGAACGCCGCTTCCAAACGGTCAAAGAGCTTGTAAACAGTAAACATAACCTAGCTTAACTAATTGATTGGGCCGATACTTGAAGAAAATCCATTATAATATTGTAAATAAAACTTCACAGTTTTTGATTTTCACTAGATTTTGTTAACATGACAATTGTTTTTGGAAACCTCCAAAACAAAGAGCAGGATGAGAAGCACGGAGATGAAAATCCTACGAACAATAAAAGGAATAACACTGCGGGACCAAGTAAGGAGTAAGGTTATACGGGAAAAACTGGAAGTGCAGGATGTTGTTAGGTTTGTACGGTCAAGACGTCGAAACTGGAGAGATCACGTGGAGAGAATGGGCAATGATCGATGGGCAAAATGGGCAAAGGACGAAAAGCCAAATTCAAGGCGTCCTCCCGGCCGACCACCAAAGAGATGGCATGAAAGTTGGACGTCCACATCACAGGAGGTTGGATGAACAGAAGATAACAAGACAAAGTCTTAAAAAAGGGAAGAAGAAGAAGACAATTGTTTCGCCATTACACAGTGGCTTCTTTAGATGTATAAAACATACTAACTTTTACAACGGGAATATTGAAAGACGAAAGAAGGGAATATACAATAAGAATGGGGAAAACCTAAACGTAATCACTTACCAGGTAGAAAGTACAAACTGATAATGACTTGGGAAAACACAATACGCACAAATATTCAATATTACATCTAGAAAACATTTAACAACGGTGTACTATTCATAACTAATTGGTCATTTAACAAATTATTGAATTGTTTCATACTATTAATTTCAAGAGCTTCTAATAAATTGAGTTTATTGCCTTTATTTTCTATATGTAATATTTCAAATTCACTATTAAAAATATGATTTTTTTCTGGGGGATGTGATGCATAAGTAGAATCTGATTTTTCCTTGTCGTAACTTCTTTCATGTTCTGATATTTGAAATCCAACGTTCCTGCTAGTTTGGTCAACATATACTTTGGGACATGAATCACCATACACAACAACATAAATCAGGGATCTATAAGCTAACTTGTGGTTCATGTCCTAAAGTATATGTTGGCCAAACTGGCAGGAACTTTGGAGTTCGAATATCAGAACATAAAAGAAGTTAAGACAAGTAAAAATTAGATTCTACCATATTTTCAATAGTGAATTTGAAATATTACATATGGAAAAGAAAGGCTATAAACTCAATTTATTAGAAGCTCTTGAAATAAATAGTATGAAACAATCCAATAATTTGTTAAATGACCAACTAGATATGAATAGTTCACCGTTGTTCTTTTCTAGATGTAATATTGAATATTTGTACCTATTGTGTTTTCCCAAGTCATTATCAGTTTTTACTTTCTACCTGCTAATTGATTACGTTTAGGTTTTCCCCATTCTTATTGTATATTCCCTTCTTTCATCTTTCAATATTCTCATTGTAAAAGTTAGTATGTGTTATACATCTGAAGAAGCCACTGTGTATTGGCGAAGCAATTATCATGTTAACAAAATATAGTGAAAATCAAAAACTGTGTAGTTTTATTTACAATATAACCTAGCTTAATTAATTCTCTCATATACATACATGAACATCCATACCGAACCTAGGATTCGAACCCAGCACTCCTGCTTCACAGATAGTCCCTCTTAAGGCACAAGGCGTGTGTAGAAAAGCGATTATTACTTGAACTGATGCAAGTTTTAGCAAACCAAAAACACCTCTGTTTTGTTTGATATATATTTTTTGAAAAAGATCCTTTCATTTTGCCAATGGTGAGATTCATTTGAGCAATTCAATATAACTTCAATCGATATCCGATACTATATTCCTACCTTCAGACGTCAAGTGTAGCGTTCAGTAATAACTTTTATGTTTTCTCCTCTTCAGGCATGGTCTCCAAGCTGGACGATAGCGTCGGCACCATTGTACAAACCTTGGCCGCCAAGGATATGCTTCGCAATTCCATAATAGTCTTCATCTCTGACAACGGCGCCCCGTCCGTCGGCCCCCTACGTAATTGGGGCTCCAACTTCCCTCTCCGCGGAGTGAAGGACACGCTTTTCGAAGGCGGCGTCAGAAGCTCAGCCTTGGTCTGGAGTCCGCTCTTGGTTCAAGCCGGAAGGGTTTCTACAGATCTAATGCATGTGACCGACTGGCTTCCTACCCTCTTCCAAGCAGCTGGGGGTGATGCGAGCACGTTAGATTTGGACATCGATGGAATAGACCAATGGGCCAGCCTGGTCTACGATTTTTCCTCTCCCAGAAGCGACATTTTGTTGAATATAGACGAGAAATCGCGAATAGCCTCGTTGAGGTTGTCCAACTGGAAACTGATTGTAGGTGAGTTTGAAGGGGAGCAGGTAGCAATTATGGAAATATGCAGTTTATTTATCGAAGAGTCTGCTTGCTCCAAAATGATGGAGTTAATTTTCATATTCCAAATAATTATAAAAAATAGATTGATTTACTTTATAAATATCAATTTTTACCAAGTATCGGCCTCATCAATCAATAACATACTGTATACAAGATTTCGTGCTAATTCTACTCGAAAGCTCTGGAAAAATTTTCCTTGTCGAGTTTCCACGAAAAATCTCCAACTGGAATTTTTTCCAATGATTTGAGGATCCTCAAGTTAGTCTTCATAGTGCGAAAGAGTGCGTTCAAAGAAAAAGCATCTTGATTCAATCATCAGAAGTGGGATTGAAATATTTTACCGCGAATTTCTCACAGCTGCTATAGCACGAAAAATAGTGAAAAACACTACGAAAAATCACGCTAAACGCCTTGAACCGCGAAAGGAATATTACCGAATCATCCTGTCGTGAAAACTCACCCATGTGCGAACCGCGATAAAAAATGTTTGTACAAAGATTTCCCAGGAAGAGCAGACGTGTTACTCGCGCGCCGGCGCTTCCATAAACACATTCAGTAAGCAACTTGTAGGAAAATCGGATAAACATTTCCATTTCACAGTAAATTACTATTTGTGGTTTTCGAAATTAACCTGCACTTACAATCATTCGGCGATAAATTGGAAAATCGACGACGCGTTTCCCAGCTTTCTCATCTGTGTTAATTAAAATCGATTTCTGGAAAATCTCCGTAGGAGATCGAACCTCGAATGGGGCTTTTCCGGGCCAAATTGATTATCTTATCGTCTTTTCTTATCAGATAATGCCCTGTAATCCGTCTGTCGTTGAGGTCTGGTTAAATTGAAGCGTATAGTTCACAAAAGTGGTAAGGAAAACAACGATTAGTAGAAATTTCGAGTTAATTCAATTAACAAACAAACACAAAGTGTAGAAAAGAGACTCAAATGGATGAAATTTGATAGATATTAGTTTTTTTAAACTACAGTATGAGATTATAATATAGGATCGAATTAGGTGGAAAAGTGCACATATCTTAACACATCTTCTGGGACACAGCTGGAGAAAAGATCTGGTTTACAGGATAATTTAAGATCACACAGAGAACTGCTTCTGGAAAAGAAAAATAATTTTGAATTATGAAATCTAAAAACTGAAAGTTAAATTCCTTGGAATGCACATAGAATGTAACGAAAATCGAAATAAATGTTGAATATTTTTTTTTAAGTTTATTTATTTCTTACCTCGAATCAGTTTCCTGGTACTGAGGCCTAAAATTTACAAAAATTATAACATAATATAAACCATTTCAGATCATAACAACATAATATACACTTTCTTATTAAGATAAATTATCCAAAGTTCACACTATCACATTTACCAACTTTGAGTTATATTGATTGCAAATATTCTATTTAGTGTCCCTTATGTATTTCCTCAGGTCATGCCTTGTTTTCGATGTCTTCCTTCTAATACACTTCCTGGTATAGAGATCCTTAGATAGCTTAAGGTTTGGTTAGATTTTGTAACTCCTTAGATATATAAAGTGAGATTCCGTCGAACACTGAGGATGTGGATAGTTGTAATGAACAGACATGCTGCAGGCACAAATTTATTTCAAGCCAAGCCAAACGATGCAATTCTAAATTTCGTGGTTGCGGGTTGGGATGGGAACATTATATGAGTCATACAGCTGCAATTAGAAATAGTTTAATATTCCTATGCTCCCGCAACTTTATTTTGCTTTCCTTCATGTCTTCAATCGTTGAGAAAATCAGGGCAGTTCATCAATATGCAAGGTCAAACATCGGCGAATATATAGTCCCTTGGGGCAAACCGCCATCAGTAGTTTGCGTGTACGATCTTGCACTATCAACCGCTGAATGTATTAGCCTTTCAAGGAGGTAACTTTCAATCAAGCCGCATAGTTTTCCAGGAAGACCACAACTTTCTTTTCAGGAACTTCTGGCCACTAGTACTCAATCACGATCTTCCACACATCTTTCCATTACCTTCTGCTCGTTTACTCTTATTCATCCCTCTTCAACCAACTCCTTCTTTCTTTGCATGACCTTCCGAGGGCAATGACTTGAAGTCACGTTGATGGACGTGATCATCCTCAGTCCCAATATCTTGTCACCCATGGTGCTAACCATTAATCTATATCATCTATTTTTCAGGAAGTAGCAACAACGGTTCCTACAATGGTTACCTAGGTGAGGCAGTACTGACTAACATCCGGGAACCAGGGTACGACGTTTCGGCAGTGTACGCTAGTCCGACCGGAGAGAGTATTAGGAATATTTCGTACAGCCCTCTAGGAATCGACGACTACTCGAGAATAAGAAACAGGGCTACCATACGATGTACTCCAAATGGAGAAAAGAACCCTTGTGATCCATCCAGTGAGTGTTTTGCTTTTATAACCGAATTTATTAGGTGTCCGCTGCACAATTTTTCCATTAAAAGATTTTACTACGGTTTTAATATCTCTTCATAAGGTGTGAGGACACGTAAGATCATTGAAAATAATGGCTTAGAAACAGTGAATGCATTATAATTTGAAGTTCAACATGAAAATTATTTCTCAAACGATAAGCAGTACATATTTTTATGAATTTACATCAGTCTGAGACTTATCCTGAAAGTTTACAAAATAATATTTGTAATAGTGTGATTGGGTTTTTATTATACAAAAGTAATGCAGACTACATTTCTCGTAAAAAGGTTTTTTAATATCGATTGAGCTAATTACTTTTTCATTCCAAATTGGGATACGTTAACAATGGTCTTCACCATCGCAATTAACCAGTAACACGTCCTTTCACAAAAACATGATATCAACAAATAGACAACCTTAACTTTTGTCCAATAAACTACCTATTAACAAAGAATCATGGTCAACCAACAAATCAAAGATTACAATTAATTCATGTAAAATATACTTGTTGACCATAGTGCATTTCATATACTACAAGAAGCGAACAGAAAAATTCTTCAACAAGTCAAAATTTTCAAACAAACAAAATTATCGAAAGTCTTGAATTTTCCATTAACTTGTCCCTAATTTCAGCCAGTCCCGTTTGCCTGTACGATATACCGAGCGATCCGTGTGAGGAAAACGACCTGGCCAAGTTCTTCCCGAGCGTGGTGCGGAGACTGAAGCGCTCCATGGTGGAGTATCGCAAGGACCTGGTGCCACAAATCGAACCAGACTCGGACATAGAAAGGGCTGATCCGAAACTTTTCGAATACGCTTGGAATCCGTGGCTCGACTGACGAGCGGGCGCGTCTTAATTGCTTAAATTATTCAAATTCGAATCCTACAGATCAGAGTTGGGATCACGGAATGCGAGCGGAGAAGACGTGTTTTTTTTCAACGATGTACGTCTCCCACGCAAAATCGATCATTGTTAATTTATCCGATTTTCTGTGAACCGTAGAATAATTTTATAATTTTATTTGAGTAGATAATTACGTAAAAACGTAGGTCAGCGTTTCTCAACCATTCCGGATTGACGCTCCAATTTTTTATAGCGCTCCTTGTGTACAATAAAATGTTTTTTCGGCCCTAAACTTCAAGACATAAAAAAATATATTTTGTTTTGAAGTATGTGTACTTTCCTTTCGTCAGTTAATTTTAAAAAAAAAATAATATTTCCTCTACGACCTAAAAACAAAAACAAAAGTATTTTTTTTGTAGGTTTGTCTGTCCTTTCAGTCAGTTTATCAATTTTTTTAAAAATAATAGTTTCTTTTGAATATATTCGCGTCTCTTCTTTAGTGTGCTCACGCCCCCCTAGGGGGTCGCGTCCCACAGGTTGAGAATCGCTGACGTAGGTATTGAATTTATATACCTTCACTCATATCAAGAAAATACCTTCAAATTTACCTTCAATATCTTTAAATATTTGTCACAAATACTAAACGGGATTTTTTCACTATGATGACACTTCAATAATTTTTGTTTCGAAATATTATTTTGAAAATGCTGACTGGCCTAAATGAATTCGACTTAACCTTCATTGGAAAAAGTTAAAAATGTATGTATGTAAAGTTATAGCGCCCATTTTTTATACTAGATATGTTTGATATACGAAATGACGCTCTGTATTTATTATATTGAGAAATTGACAATCATAAAAAAAATTTCTCATACGCATCTTTTTAAAGATCTCAGGATCACGTTACGTCGTTCAAGTATTATTCTAGAATAGCAATCTTTATATCTAAGCAATACCTCATAATATGTATTGATATATTATATATATAGTATGTAAAAATTTAACAATAAAAAATTAACAATAAAAAAAATTGAGAAAACAATTTTCATGTAAGAATCCCTTTTTTCGATTTAAAAATTCTAGTTCACATCTAATATTTAACGCATTCCCCCCATTAAATTGACAGAAAAAATTGCAGCAGTGTGAAGGTTCCCAGTTTCGTCAAAGACCATTCGGCCTTAAAAATCAGCCCTTCAAGGCCAATATTTTATCCACAGTCATTCATTATCACGAAAGATCTACAGGAAGGATCTACCCTTCCCTATCACCTCACACACACCTGGAACTAAATGGACAAACAAAAGGATGCAATTACCTTTCTTTTTCATAGACGCAAAAAATGCATAGCATTGTTGCCAGATTAGTTTGTTGACAAATTAATCGATCAATAAAAGTTGGGTAAAATGAGTTATAGCATCAGATCTTTCAAATAAAAAATCCAATTCTATTAAAGGAATATTAACAATGAAATATTCAAAAATGTTCAATATATAAGCGGTTGTATTAAATAATATTAAATGAATTCAGAATATTAAACTATCTAAATTCAAATTGAAGCAATTATTGAATTTTCATAAATCTCTAACCAAGCGGGACACTTGGTGGTCTGAACCTTCCCTGGGGCAAGAGCGTCATCTAAACTAAAGAGATCATTGTATCATACGATTTTTTCCCTGTCTCGGATAAAACACATCAGGATAATGATATATATATATATATATATATATATATATATATATATATATATATATATATATATATATATATATATATATATATATATATATATAATAGAGTTTTTGTTATCGTTACATTGGGCATGGCATCTAGATGGAAGCAATTTTGTGGAAGTAGTAGAAAATACCAATCTTCCCCAAGATAATTTATTGAAAGCTGCTAAAGCTGTTGATGAGCTTTAGCCAGAAAAAATGGATTTACGAGGAAGAATATCTCCATTTTGAGGCCTGGCTAACGAAACATCACGTGTATCATGTCTACGAAACAGTTTTGATGGATTATTTTCAAGATCTGTCAGTCATATTCTCCAAATTGCCTTTGGACAAAGTTCTCAATGTTACGTAATGAACTAATAGTTCATAGGAAGATAAGAAGCAATGAAAAGTTGATTTATCTGCAACAGTTTCTAAAGCAAATTGGAAAAAATTAACCGCCTAGTTTTTTCTGCCACAAGCGCATCAACAGCTTTAGCAGCTTTCACTCAAATATTTTTGGGGGCAATTTCTATTTCCTCTTACTTCGGTCATTTTTATGCGTGAATAGCAAAATTATTTTCTGTGCTGTATATGTTTAAACGAAATAAATTTCCTAGGCTCTATTCGTATGCAAGTCGATCATTCCAATCATCCTGCCTTAAGCCTCCTGCTTCCATTGCTTCTTTCACATCTTGATACCAGCTTCTCGGTAGTCTCCCTCGTTTTCTTCTCTCTGGAGGTTGCCAGTCCCAGATCTATGTTGGCCATCTACTTTCTGGTATACGCGTTACGTTCCAAAACCAGATAAGGTGCTTCGTTTCGATGGTCTCCACTATGGTCCCTGAGCTTTCATCGTCTTTCCAATTGTTTCATTGCATCATTAAATGCTGCAATCTCGAAACTCCTGCTGACCTCCAAAAATCCATTTCCATGGCACATCGTCGTGATCTTATACTCTTGTTGAGCTCCCCCACTTCACATCCATATGTTGCGAAGCTTTCAATAATTGTCTTAAGATAGATGGTTTTCTCATTCTTCTCAGATAATTTTCGGCTCCATAGCACTGGGTTTCGTTGGTGGATTGCTTGTCGTTCATTTTGTTCTTTATATTTGAGTCACTTTTTCCCGTTTCTGCGATACTAAAATCCAGATACCTGAAGTCTCTATAATTTCGAATCTTTTTATTTTCGAGGATAAGGTCAAGTTCTACATTGACTAAATACTCTGTTGTTTCTAGGTTTATCTCTAGCCCCCATTTATGTATTTTTCTTTCAGCTTTCGTATCATGTATGAGGAGTCATCTTCATCGTCAGCAATTACGACTTGGTCAACCGCAAATAATATAGTGAATAGCGGATTATCTCCTACTCGTATGCCGATGTCGGTGCATTTGCGCCTCCAAAGATAAAGGGTGGTTTCAAGGTATATTTTAAAGAGTGTAGGAGCAAGTGAGCAGCCCTGGCGTATACCCTTCGTTACTTTGAAGTCCATAGATATTTATTTCCCTAGTTTGACAGCACTAGTGCAATCTTTGTATAACTTTCTTACAGCATTAAGATAGGTCTTGTTGATATATTGTGATTTCATACTACTCCACAGCTTATCTAATGGAACGGTATCATATGCCTTCTGGAGATCAATAAATGTTAGGTGTACTGTTCTTCCTCGTCCCATTCGTTTTTCGATAAGTGCCTTCACAGTAAAAATAGCGTCTACTACATAATTTCATTATTTGTCAAATAATATACTAGTCGGACATAAATAGATAAAAAGAACTTGTCCTAACGAATATCGGCCAACTGGCAACACCGAGTAGGTGTCGATAAGTTGGTCGGTGTTTATAATTGATCGATAACCTACGATGAAAGTTCAATGACGAAATGAATAATTCAGACCAGAAATAACGCTGATGTACGAGATTTGGAGGGTCCTTCGCTTAACTGGAGTCTTTCCTTTTCAAGGGGGACGATCCTCGAGCCAACCTAGACCTAAAAACGCGGAAAAATTGAAACGGCGCGATTTCGCTGGCGCCGTTGCCAAGTTTCTTCGGGCGAGAAAAGCTAAATCGCATTTACTTATATCGCAAAAACGATGGTTGATGAATGGGACGAGCGGATTCATTGAGTTTTCCGCATTTTTCCATCGCGCCAGGAAAACTAGTTCTTAGTTAAATTCACTGCACTTTTCGTGAAGTTTGCAGTTCCTTTAATTGATTTGTTTCTGCGAAACACACACACATATATGTATATATATATATATATATATATATATATATATATATACATATATATATATATATATATATATATATATATATATATATATATATATATATATATATATATATATATATATATATATATATATATTACAATATATATATAAAAATATATATATATATATATATATATATATATATATATATATATATATATATATATATATATATATATATATATATATATATATATATATATAATATATATATATATATATATATATATATATATATATACATATATATATATATATATATATATATACAGGGTGATTTTAAGTTAGTACCTTCTTTTTGAACCTGCATCAAATGCAAGAAAATAATAAAATTATGTCCGAAAACGCTTCGTTTCCGAGATACAGGGTGTTAAAGTTTTAAGAAAAAAATGTCTTTTTATCACACCTTTTCTCCACTCCAGATTTTCTCATTTTGTAGTAATTTGAGTACTTTAATACCAATCAGACAAAATAGTTATTTATGTACCTAGTGCGTTGAATAGATCCTAACGTCCGATGGGCGTTAGGATCTGGTAACGCACGTGGTGCATACAAGATTTTATTTTTCACGAAAAAATTATTTTATTATAAAGAAAAATCGATTTTAAAATCGGTTCATTGCTCCTCTACTTTCCATTTTCCTTCTCATAGTAGGCATGTTACTTATTGATATTTTGACGTTTGTGAATATTTTTGTCATCATATTTAGTAAATGTCATTGCTGTGTAGTCTTATAGAAATAATGAAAATGAAAATGAATTTATCCAAGAATATCATAGAAATTGCAGCCAAATCTGCGAATAATTCATTGCCGGAGAAATCCAGAGTCTTATACGACAAGGATTATGAAGTATTTAATCAATGGAAGTTGCTTCAGTTGTCCTCGTACAATGAGCGGGCGTTATGATTCATAATGCCCGCTCATAACGTCCTTGGGCATAATGACTGTATTTATAGCAACCGTATCTAAGGTAAAATTATATAATAATATACAAGTGAACAATAAAAGAATTTTACATACAAAACACCATATCAGAATTTAGCGATTCAGCCAGCGATCGGTTTTCGTTTGAATAAATAGAAGCCATTTTGGGGCAAATGGCTTCTATTTATTCAAACGAAAACCGATCGCCCTACAAAAAAATATCAAGAGAACAAATTAACTCGAAAGTAAGTGAGTATTTCAAAAATAATATTGATTATAAGAAAAGACAGTGGAGTAAGTACCAATTTTTTTCTTTGAAAGAGTTCTGTTTGAACGCCACTGGTAGAAATTTTTTTGAAATCTTTCACATCAAAAAATTTAATATACCTAATGGTCAAAATAATGTATCAAATTTTTTGGGAACATCTGGAGTGGTAGGAAAGTTATGATAAAAAGAAATTTTTTTCTTGAAACTTTAACACCCTGTATCTCGGAAACGAAGCATTTTCGGACATAATTTCATTTGAAAAATTCTCTTTTTTTCTTGCATTCCATACAGTTTCAAAAGATATATATTTATATATATTTATATATATATATATATATATATATATATATATATATATATATATATATATACATACAAGACATAAGTTGCCTCCGAGGCTTAAGTGAAGATCTTGCTCTCAAATTTGAAGTATTCAAGCTGTAGCTGCAAATGTGCGATGGTCTTTTACAATAAAGGATTTCCATTTTTTTTTTGTTTTTCCTTCTCCAAGTTTGTCCAACCAGCTACGCTGTTCTGATGAGGACCAAAAAGTGCGAAACAGATATAAACAGTTGCTTTCGCGGGTTATGACCTTAAAAATGAGTAATTTCTCGATATTTCTCATATCTTATATGTATCTTTGAATTGTGTGTATATATGTGTGTATATTTTTAAACTTCTTCTTCGATAAAGATTCACTTCTCCTAAAATATCATTATTATCAAATATTAATCAAATTATCATAATTTGAATTGAAAACAAAAATCCAACAAGAGTTAATTTGTGAAAGTATTTTAGAGGAAAAATGGCTTCACCTTTAGTTAATTCTCAAAATTTTTCCGTCAAAAAATTGAGTTCATGGAGTAGATCAGGTAAGCCAATTACCCATATTCCTGAAGATGGCTTCTTCGAAAAGTAATCCGAAACGATGACATTTTACAAATCACTCATTTTTCGACTGAAATTATTTAATACAAATTGGCGAATGCACTTTACCAGCTACCAGACAAAGTTTTCTAAAAAATTCATTTTTACAGAAAGCTGATTATCATAGTGCTTAAAACCTTGTCAATGAAAAGAGTAGCTAGAGGCGCTAAGTTTGGCTGCAATAAATCGCATAGTGTTGGAGTTTAGCGCTCTCATATATATATATATATATATATATATATATATATATATATATTTATATATATATATATATATATATATATATATTATATATATATATATATAATATATATATATATATATATATATATATATATATATATATATATATATATATATATATATAATATATATATATATATATATATATATACAGTGCTTTCATGATGAAAGGAACAAATTCATTAAAAAAATTAGGTTTTCTATTTCATGTTAAAATCCTCGGACAGGTCGATTAGTATTTTTATTTGGGGCATGTTTCGCAATAATAATTTTGTATACAGGGGTTCTCATTCAAGAGCTATGGCTTTGTCATTAGTTTTTTTAAAGGTAATACCCTGTATATTATTTCACTTTACAATTCTACGATAAATTCTTATCACTTTTTGTGAACATACCATATGCCTCAACTTGATGGATTCCCAGATTATAACGGAGATAGTGGAGCACCTGGAGATTTAAAATGTGGATTAAAAGTACAAAAAAAAATTTAGGTAAACATTGTCATTAAATCTGAAGAATGAAATTTCACATGTACCATCTGAATTCATTCACTGGTGCTGTATAGTCCGCAGTTTTTCACGTTTTTAACGCTCCAGGCACTAACACTACTTTCATTGTTTAAGAAAATGCAATTACTTGAGAGAGAACGTATTGAAGTACTTATGATGATTGGTTTTGGAGATAGGGTGCGTTCACAAGAAGAAGTCTGCAATCTATTCAATGAAAATCATCTGATCGTCCGCCAATTACTAGGTCGCCAGTCAGCAAAATTGAATCAAAATTCAGGAGATACGGCCACGTTAGAGATTTACCTAAAAGGAAGACCACCGAGAGTATCTGAAGAAACAGTGCTGAACGTTCTACTAGAAACCAAGATAACCCTCATACATCCATTACTACAATTTCCAATAATTTCAATTTATCAGTAGGGTCCGTGCATAAAATACTTAAGGTAAATAAGTATCATCCCTATAAAATTAAGCTGGTACATGAATTATTAGAAGACGATTTTGACCGCAGAGTACAGTTTTGTGAGCAAATTCTTGAAATTCATAATCAACATCTAAATTTCATTACAAACATAATTTTTTCTGATGAAGCCACCTTTACTTTAAATGGCCACGTCAACAGACAAAACTGTAGGTATTGGGCGACCGAGAATCCTCATTGGATGCAAGAATGCCACACACAGCGGCCTCAAAAAATTAATACATGGGCAGCGATTGTTCGAAATCGTATAGTTGGTCCCTATTTTTTTGAAGGAACACTAAACGGAGAGGACTACTTGAACTTTCTCCAGTTCGAACTCATTCCGGCTTTAGCTGTTTTTGTTTCCTAAGCCACAAGATCCTGACATACCTAATAACGAGATATGGTTTCAACAAGATGGGGCACCTCCTCACTATTCAATCGCTGTTCGACAATTTCTTGATGCAACTTTTCCCAACAGATGGATAGGACGGAGAGGTCCGATTGAGTGGCCGCCAAGATCACCGGACATAACCCCATTGGATATTTTTCTTATGGGGTTATTTGAAGTCTAAAGTTTATTTGAATAGACCAAATAATATTGATGATCTAAAAGAGAAGAATCAGGCAGGAAAATAGACTTATCAGTCCAGAAGTAATGAAAATGTGCAACGGGAAACATTGAATCGACTTCAAAAATGTCTCGAAGTAAACGGACAACAGATTGAACATATGTAAAATTAAATTAGTAATTACATTTGTGTGTTTTCATATCGTACTCTCATTACCACACTATCTCCGTTTCTGGCAATCCATCGAGTTGAGGCATATGGTATGTTCACAAAAAGTGATGAGAATTTATCGTAGAATTGTAAAGTGAAATAATATACAGGGTATTACCTTTAAAAAAACTAATGACAAAGCCATAGCTCTTGAATGAGACACCCTGTATACAAAATTTTTATTGCGAAAAATGCCCAAATAAAAATACTAATCGACCTGTCCGAGGATTTTAACATGAATAGAAACCTAATTTTTTAATGAATTTGTTCCTTTCATCATGAAGCACTGTATATGTATATAAATATATATATATATATATATATATATAATATATATATATATATATATATATATATATATACATATATATATATATATATTATATATATATATTTATATATATATATATATATATATATATATATATAATATATATATATATATACATATATACTATATATATATATATATATATATATATATATATATATATATATATATAGATATATATATATATATATATATATATATATATATAGAGAGAGAGAGAGAGAGAGAGAGAGAGAATTATATATATTCCGCATTTTGTTGAGAATTACGGTTCCCGTTATGGTTAATTCGAAATGTCGGCAAATTTGATGGGAAATTTTACAGAATTAAGTTCTGGAAAATAGTTCCCGTTAAAGAGTCTTCCAAATTTAATACTCAATGGAGACATTAATCAAGTGAAATTCTCCAATGAAAAATTGCTTCTCAATATTCTTGCATCTTTCAGTTTACAATTTTACCATTTTTTATTTCATTACTGAATAGATGTGTCAACCCAGCGTTCAAAAGCTGCCAATTATATTCTCCCTCTATACTCGAGGCTTGGATTAAGTCAGTACACGTACTCGACACGGAAATTCGGCATTTACAAGCTTCGTAGTTTATTTCAGGGAAGATTTCGTCACAAGCATCAATAATTACTCATTTTCCGACCAATTTAACATTGCTTCTGATTTAGAACATCTTTAATTTCTCTTGATTACCTTGATTATACTGACATTGTACTCATTTCACAGTGAAATAAGTTACTTATATAATGAGAAAAATAACGAGAGGTGTCTCGGAACACTCAGTTAAAACGAATTTATTGCAGCTAGATCATATATTTGAACGAGCTATTCTTGTAGTACATATATTTATATATATATATATATATATATATATATATATATATATATATATATATATATATATATATATATATATATATATACATACAGGGTTGCCCACCCCATTCGCCTCGGTGTTTCTATGAGAAATGAAAATAGAAAAAAAAATTTAGCACAGTCATATGTAGGTCCATGAGGAGCATATTCCAAAATTATTTTCTAATATACAGGGAGACGCAAGAAAAGGTACATATCAAAGTTATATTTGTTCTTATGGAACACCCTATATTTTTTATATTTTTAGATACTATAGACCAAATGAAGGTAAGTTACTGTTACATTCCCTATACATAAGACTGACCGTTCCTGAATTATTTTGATAAATTAAAAAATACAGACCATAATTAAACAATTGTTTACACCCTGTAACATGTAACGAGCTGCTCGTAACTGAATCCACTGCTCAGCTGAAAGGTTAAAGTTAACTTCCACATAAAAGTTCTATTTCAATATTGTACAGAGTGGTGAAAAAAATTGCAACAAACTAAATTCTTTCATAATTATACATAATAATGTATATATTTTGGATATTTGTGAAAGCATAGTTATTCACTGCTACCTTTATATATTTGTATGTTGATACTATATTGAACATGACCTCAATGAGAAGACTGCTTTTGTTTTACTAAATTCTGAATGATATATATATATATATATATATATATATATATATATATATACATATATAATATATAATATATATATATATATATATATATATATATATATATATATATATAACTTTTGTTCTTTTGGGAAGATACTTAACTCTTTTAAATAGTTTTCAGTTGCTCTCGAAGTAAGAAATAATACATAAATCCTTATATGAATAATTCTAAATTAATTTTTCATTTAATTAGTCTGTCATTGTCTATCTATGTCCTTGCGCGTATTACTTAATACATCATATATACCGATAGGAACTTCATTCCAACCGGGTGTCCCACGACACCTCTCGTCTATTTTAAGTTGAATTAACTTCGTTTTCATATTACTTTATGAACTTTCAAGTTTCGGAACTGACGGAGTATCTGGTGAGAGAGCTTATTCATTTCTTTCCTAGCGACGACATCGATGCAAATCGAAAAAGTTTCCAATACGTCGATAAATTTTTCGATAGTTAAAAGCACTTGTCCTCTCATGTTCACCCCGTCAATTCATTTAACGTTCAGATCAACCTCGGAATTGGTAAGATTCATTCGGGTAAATAGATATTTTGGATGTTTGAAATGCGCATTGAATCTAAACTTTCCAGGAAACGGTGAAACTGGCATTTCATCCGATTTGGCGACAACTTGAGACCCAAGCAGAATGCGAAAATATTCTTGTTTAGTAGCTTGCCAGCCGCGCTTGTTGTGTACGAAGCTTTATGGCGCTGACTTTTAACTTTACTTCGAAATGAAAATTTGAATCATGAACTTAAACAACCATCTCCCTAATGGTGTTGCCAAGTTTTTTTTTTCGATAAAGGACTTAAGTATATGTCCTTCTTGGCTTCGACTATTATAGTCATTAGCCACCATATTCTTTCTCTATTTGTACTAATTACTGGATATTCCGGTACTTCTTACATATTAACACATTGCGTGCCACGTCGCTCATATATGAGAGACGCACATCTCTCAACATCTCTCACTGTTAGGCCATGTATATCAAATATAATACCCGCTACCATGTATTTCTTATGGAAAATCATGAGCGTGGCCTCTAGGCGAAGTAATATGCGTCTTGGTTTGAGTAAAATCGGAAAGATATATTTAATTTTTAAAAAAATTGAAAAAATATCAACACAAAATTCATT